>JAQFVV010014768.1:0-27470 GCA_028023455.1 Epiperipatus broadwayi | reverse complement strand
AAAGTTCAATTTCTGAATAAACACCAAAATGAAAAAGAAAAAAACTATTTGGCCAATTGGACTAATGCCCTTGGTATTTTGGTACTTAAAGAATATTTTGCACCAAAAATAACTTTCCATATAAGTGTATCAGTCAACTTTTAAAAAATTAAAAAAAAAAAAAACACTTTATTTGTAATAATGTGTACAAAATAAAAAATAAATAAATATGTTAAGTCTTATTTTGAATGAAAAAAAAATTTAGACTTTTAACAATATCTTTTTTTAATTGAAAATATGTATGTAATTTGTCACATGATATTCATTTAAAGTGTAATATGGTTGTATTTAAGTTCCACATATAATAAATACAGCATATGTAATTTAGAATAAAAAATAATGTTAATTCTATAATACATATTAACAGAATTAATATTATAATGAGTTAATTTCATTGTTTTATGGTATTCCAGTAAATTTAAGTTTCAATAAAAATTTCAAAAATGTTGTTAATTATAAAATTCAAATGAAGTGAGAAAATTATAATAAAAAAAAATTGCAATGTTTCCAAAGTATTCTGACAACAAATTAGAAAACTTAGATAGTGGATGAATCTGACTCATGAATGACCAAAAACAATGCTAAACATTTGTGGAAGTATGGTACTAATTCGAAAACAGTTCTGTGGAAAGATTAATGAGAAAAAATTGCTTAGTATTTCATAAAATGCAAAATAAAAATTAAGGTACAGAATAGTTATTAAATTTATATAAAAAGTTAATAAAAACATTATTAAAATTAAAAGACATATTTATTTCTGAAGCACACTTTTAATACTTTTTGTTTTAATGCAAGATGTATAATGAATGACAAGAGCAAAAAATCTGTTGTCATTGGAGCAATCACTGATGATCTGAAAAACTTAGATTATAAATTTGTTTAAAAGAATATGTATAATAATCTCATAAATAAATACAGAATGAATAGTTATTGGAATTAATTAATAATAGTATGAATTTAATGTAAGATTATTTATATTAAAACAAATGAAACAAAAATAGACAAAACTTTTAATGTATACTTTTAATTACATGTTTTTTTTAAAAACGTTTTTAGTTTTGTTGATTTTGAATTAAAGAAGTTTGTAGACAATTCAAATAAAAGATTAATTCCATTTTTATTTATTTCTCTTGATTTTAAATAATATTTCAACAGGGTAAGTATATAATCTTATCTTAATAAGAATAAATTATTTTAATTGTCATTCATTATGAAACATAAAGTATAAAAAACTTGCAAGTTTTTAATTATTGAAATGTTACAAAATTTTTATAAAATTTAAAATTTGTTAAAATAATTTTAAAATCCACACATTTCTTTTTAAGATATTGGATTTAACTTCATTTGTATTAATTTATGTGTCTTATCAATTTTATAATTGTATAAAATTATATCTAGCATAATTATATGAAAATAACATATATGTATTTGCATGCACGTGCGTTTTTTTTATTTCAATGACTATATTAAACTTCATTTTTTTCCATTATGCTGAATTTAGTTTTTTTAATTTTATTACGGATATATAAAAGTTAATATAACTTTGAATCTTAATAAATATACAAATGTTTACTATTATAAAGAAAGGAACTGGTCTAGCCAGACAAAGTCCATGTAAAAAAAAAAAAAAATGTTTGCTGCAAACATTTTTTTTTTTAAAATTAATTTCATATTTTAATTTTAGTTATAAATAAATTTAAAATTCAGTACCGAAAATATCAATATATGAAAAACTTTAAAGAAAAACATTAACAAAAAAAATAATAGAAATTCTCAAGCATTTTTTTTTAAAAAAAAAAGCAATCCTTCCATCCCTTTTAATTATTAGATCTGAAGTGGCTTTGAAGACTAAAGTTTAAAAAGTTTATGAAACTGGAGCGCTACCTGGCTTGATAAATGACTGGAGTTTGAAGATGCGTTGATTCAACAAGTCTGTAAAGTGATGGGAAAAAAGGTAAACATAAATAAATCAAAGCAATAAATAAAAAAAGTAAAAATAAAAAAGCAAAATAAATAAAAATTATATTAAGTGCATGATTATGGCCAAATTTTGCAATATAAATTCAAGGATTAAAAAACAAAATAAAACTAAAAGTAAAAAAAATTAAAGAAATAAAAGTGTGTTAACGCAAAATAATTGGATGAACAGCTTTTATCTATTGGGAAAAAATAAAACAAACATGAAATTTTTACTACAGTATAGGGGAAAAAACCAAAAACAATTATCCAAAAACTTACTTGACGTTTGTAAAAAATAATATGTGTTAACTAAAAAAATAGAATATGTAAATTATTAACTAGAACCACAAAAGAAAATTTAAAAAATGCAGAGCTTGACAAAACAATATTGTATATAAACATTTATACTTAGGACAAAAATTGTCTGGTATTGATCAATCTATAGTTGGATATAACGAAAGACCTTCAGACAAAGAAATTATCTATGGATAAGTTAGCTCATGCTTAATACTCATATTAAATTTAACTAATACATAAATAAAAAAGTAATGTATGATCATAAGTTAAATGCAATAATGCATTTAAAAAATTAATAAAAATCTAGTTGTTCCCACACTTTGTGATATATGTTAAAAATTAATTAGTGCTGGCAAATCTTATGAATATTTAAAAGCCAAATCAAAATGATTAGAAAATTACAGAACTGCAATTCTGTACTTTATTACTTATATCATAAAAAGCAAAAAAAAAACAAACAAAAAACAAATTATGACTTATTGTCTCTTCCTGGCCTTAACAGTTTTAAAATGCTATAAATCTATCTTTTAAGACTTTATTAAATAAATGGAAGAATATCCAATATAATAAAAAAAGTGTGAAAATACATATAAGTCCATAAAGCAAGATAACTAAATTTTGGGGGAGAAATGTCACTTTACTCTATAGTCATCTATGTAAGTATGAATAATCAGTAGATATTAGGTAATAATAGGATCATTGCATGAAAGTGTCAGGTTGTACAGGGCTCAAAGACACTTCATCAATTGGGTGCCAAATCACAGCAATAATTACAAAAATTTATATGTTAATGAAAATGCTTAAATTTATGAATCACTCCCTGAGTTGGAAATGTTATGATTTGTAAATGCTTAGATTTATGAATCACTCCATTGTTGGAATCATGTTTTGATTGTAAATATGTTTTATTTAAATATATGAGGATTACTTTTCTATTTAAATTGTTCAAAATATATTAAATATTATATACTCTGCGATAAGTAATAAAATTTATATGAAATAAAAATGTTTAGATTTCTGAATCACTCCATTGTTAGAAATATGTTCTAATTGCAAATATTTTTTGTTTAAATATAAGAGGATTACTTTTTTACTCAGACTTCTGATAATTCTTTGAAATATACTAAATATTATATTATCTACCATTGTGATAAATCAAGCAGACTTTTGCTGTGACAATTAATAAAATTTATATATGAATGTTTCGATTTCCAATTTGCTTTTATGTAAACTTCCTAATTTATATGAAAAATGACACATTACTATTAATAATTTATTTAAAAATAAACTTATTCAAAACATTAGCTAATAATAATTATGCATAGTAGATAATTTACTTTATCAGTCATATTTTATAAGTTATTCTGTTGTGTTTGTATATTTGTAGGGTTAGAGTAGATTACCAAATGCCTAAATATGATATGGAATTCAGGGATTAAATGTGATGAAATCATGTTTTTAAAATACTGATATTGTTTTTTTTTTTAATATTATAATTTTTTAATACCAATATATTTTTTTACAGGTTTTATCAGTCTTATTTTATTGGATTTGTACTGTAGTGGAATTTGTTATTAGCTAAAATTGATAATTGAATCATAAAATTGCCCAACCACATGAAGGTCCAAATCCAAGAAAAACAATTAGTAAAAAACATATTTTTAAAAATATAGTATTATATTCATATCAATATGTTACTATTTTTGATGTCCCTCTATTGACTATAACAACTATACAACTTATCATTCTATTGAGAAAGTGACTACAAAATTCTTTATCTATTCTAGTGGAAGCAACCAATTGTTTGATTTTTTTTTGCTTGTTATAATCTATCATTAATCAAAAGATAGTTTAGGTCATGGGATAATGGTTTCTAAAAAAATTATCAAATAAACAATATAACTAAAAATTTCTTCCCTTAAATAAATGTAATGTAAATTCTTAAAATCTCAAGATATCTAACTATATAGCATGACTATATTTTTAAACTGAATTAATGCGCATACAAAAATTATTCTATTATTAAGATTCCAAATGAAACAAAGTAAAAACAAGAATTATTTTGAATTAATTAATATGTTGATTAGAGCCAAACTAGTTAAAAATGATTGTTATTTTCCTCATTATGACTACAAAAGTCTGGAGAATTAATATGTAAATAAAAAGGTAAAAGTGTAAATAATTTTGTAATATTCTATTGTGTTTTTTGTTAAACAAATTTATATAGAATTCATTTTGTTTTAATTAACTAATTTTATTTCATGAGTGGAGGTGGAGGTCTTTAATAAAAACAGTTAGATATTAAAAAAAAAATCTTACTTGCAAATGTAGATATATTAAAATTATACAAATTAATACTTATAATGTATAAATAATTACTTAGATATAAATAGGATTTTGAATCAATATTTGAAAAAACAAAATTAAATACATATAATTCAAAAAATTGGTCCTTATATAAATAATTACTTATTTATAGTATTATAAATATGATTTTGAATCAATATCTGAAAAAGCAAAATAAAATACATGTAATGCAAAAAAAAAAAAATTTATTTTCTTCAATGTTTTATTGTGGATGCATTTATAACATCATCCTAATTTAATTTCCTTTTTTCAAATTCTGAAATAAAGAGTGATTTCACATTAACATGACCAGAACATGCTGATACATTTAGGTAAAAAATGTGGTACAAAAATCTGCATTATCACATAATCAATACTTCTATAATTGTATTATATCACATATGATATTTCTTGTAAACTCTAATATTTGTGTTAATATGAAAATACACACATATAACTTAAATATACATAATATAATCACTGTAAATCAAACGAATGACAAACTTTTTAACGATTTATTCGGAGTGCTTTCAAAGGTCTAAGCCTTCATTTTCAAGAAGTAAACTATGCAAATTAGGATGGACTAAATATGAAAATAAGGTGGAATAGATCTAGATCTGCCACTTCTTAGATATGACATAAAATGTCTCTTTTTTACTCATGGCATGTACATCAGAGATGATATAACATGCCTCTTTCACTTTTCTTCACAATTTGTGCCACTCTCTGTACATTTTTCTAACACACAGTTGAATGTTTAAATATTACAATATTTCTTGTAGGATTTACAAATTACAGTTTTGGTAAAAAAAAAAAAAAGTAAAATAAAATGTAGTTTCATTTAGCATGTGATAAAAAATTTTAATTTTTGATTTTTTTAAAAGGTATCATGCATACACAAGACCTTGAATAATGTGAGGTCTTGTTCCATTATACTGCATTCAGACAGCATTGCTTGAGATTAAAAATGCTAAAATTTAGTTTGCACAAAACTGTCTATTACCTATGTGGTGGCCCTGGGTAATAATACCAACCTGATCCTTATATAATTTTTTGCTACTGACTTTCATCAGTGGGGAGTATTGAATTGCATATACCAGCCCAATAGCTACTTTTATTCCTATTACATAATTTATACTAATAATTTTAAAATTCCAAATTCTGAAGATTTTAATTCAATCTATCTTGTCTGTCTAATAACTAGAAACTAATCTGGATTTTCTTGACACTGCTATCTGCTATCCATTGATTACTTATCTTTAAATAAATATCTCTAGAGTAGAATGACGTAGAATGAATTATTACAGTTATAACTACTTGAGCACCAAATTAACGTTTCAATAATATTAAGTAATTTTTCAACAGCATTAAAAATATAATGTGTTCTCTGATAGAATATTAAAACTTGATACTAAAACAATAAAAATAATATAGTAAAAGTTTGAGCATTAGTTATACTTACTAGTGACAAATAAACAGAAAAGTTTTATAAACATTTAAAGAAACTTTAACTAAACCAAGTAAAGTCAGTCAGAATAATAAATAAACAATTGAATGATTTATTCTATAGCAGTTAATAAAAAGAGCTGAAACCATGATCTATGGAACTTCAGCTCCACTGCTTTTCCACTATACTAAAAATAGAATTAGAAAAAAAAAGAGTTATGAAAAAAATCACAATATGATAATAAATCCATATATATATATTGTAATCATATATTTAGCTCTATGGGTTAAATATAATCTGTAATGTTTAATTTTTTTAGCATAAATAAACTTAAATTTTAATAAATAAATTTCCTTGTTAAATGATATAAAGACTCTAGCTAAAGATTTTTATCTATTAAGTAAAACAATTTATTCAACATTTTTGAATATTAATTACTTAAGAGGCACTAATTAGTTTATTTAATATTTGTTTAAAGATCCAAAGTTAATAGTCTGAATAAGAATCAATTTGAAGCATGTTGTGTTTTAGATATATGCAGTAAATAAATATCTTATTATTTATAAAATATGATTTTATTTGTGCAAAAGTTTTTGTTAGTTTTTAAGATACGTTTAAAAAGTTCATAAAGTATTAGTTAATATAATACCTATTGAGGTTAGAATTTGACATATTAAGCTGAAAGATAACTAATTGGGATAAGTTTTAACTTAAATAAATTTTTGTAATTAATTTAGCTTCATTGCTTTTAAAATACTGATTATATCTAGTATACATGTGTGTATAGATGTTTGTGAATGCTTGTGATAAATAGAAAGTTTTAAGAGATTATTAATAAGAATATTTTATCAAAAAGATACTTTAAATAATAACAATATTAAGAGCTTTTCAGTAGAAGGAAAAAAAGAGTGTAATTTTGAATAAAAAAGTTTAGTTTAAAAGTAAATAATTTTATTAAAATTAAATAAATGGTTCATTACAATTAAATGAAATTAATAAAGTTCATTACATGCTAATTACAGTCTAGACATCTCATGTTTAGATAGTGTTGATTAGAAAAGCTCAAGATCTAGTCAATTAAAAAAGTTAAAAATATGCTAATATTTATAAAAGATTACCCTAATATTTTAATTGTATTGTTGAATTATGTCATATGAGAAACAATGCAGTAAAATGCACATGCAAAGGTGTTTATAAAAAAAAATTGGCAAATAAAAACCACTAATTTTGTTTCTAATTTACTATTTCATTATCTTCAGATTACCTTTACTATTTAATCAGTTTAAATATTTTTCAGGTGATTTTTTTATTGTTTATTTTTGACAGTTTTAAATATCTGGATAAAAAACTGAAGTTATTCTTGCAGTCTTATTTTACAGTATGTGTTAAGCTATTTGTTAAATAATAATAATCACTGGAAGATTTAAAGAAATATTTTTTAAATAAAATTATAGTGTTTTACATGGAAAAGTTACTGAAAACTGAGTAAACATTGAGAGATGCATATGTTTATTTTTATCCTTTAATAGGCTTTAGTTAATTTGAACATTTGGCTATTAACAATTGCTTTTAATGCTTTATTGTATAGCTTGAAATTCATTATTGTCACTAAATATAATCATTACTGATGTTACTTATTACATTTTGATAAAGTTCTGGCTTTAAAATAAATAACTTCTGTAGTCAATTTAATTAATGAAAGACAGATGTCATTTAAAATAAGTTTGAAAACTGATGTATTTTTTCCTATTAACTCAAAAAGGATTGCATTAATTAATTATTTCAATATTATGGATAGTCTTAAAAATAAGATAAAATATGATAACTATAGACTGCTTTCTGTAATTTTAATGAAAGAAAATGTTCTCCAAATCAACTTTATTAATAGCTAGCAAAAAGCATTATACATTTGCAAATAGAATAATATTGTATTGCCATCATAATTATTCATCTAGAAATTGTTGACCTATTTATTTAATCTCTATTGTCATTGAGTTGCTAAAGAAGAAATAATTTAAATTTATCTCATGCTCTAATATTAACAAAGAATGTGAGAACTTTATAAAGGAACTGTTTATTGCTTATTATATAATCTGATTTCAGCTCATTTTCTCCCCAAGTTTATATTTCCATTGTGATCATTGCTATAAAAAAAATTCCTGTTCTAAACTGTTGTGTGCATATTTATTTTATTTATCTGGGATGAAAGACTATATCATGGTATTTCTTTAAAGAAAATAACAAAAAAAACCAAATAAAAGGGATTAATTTTATTGTAAAATGAAAGAATTGTAATCCTTTAAATTTTTATAATGGGTAAACAAAATATAGCATATATGTTTTATATATTTGAAATTATTATTGGTATTATATAAATATAATTTATGATCTATCCTTAATTATTATTATTTATGATGTTATGAAATGTATTTATGATGGTACATATATATGAAATGGATTTGGTAAGACATATCTTGATAAAAGGTTTATTTTAGAAGTTATTGTTGTTATTATTGGAAGTTCTCATCATTATTATTTCAGCCTAATAAAAATGAATTATCATACCAAGGATAGAATAGCTTTTTAGGTCTGACATACATGTTTATAAATGAAAGTGTTTTGGACATCCGTGTGAGTGAATTTAGATAGCTTATAAAATTTAATGTTTCTAACATTATGCAATTATGGTGTGTCAGTGTACACATAGTGTTAGACCAAATGGATACTTATGAATATGTGTGTGAGATGATTATATATTTATTATTATTAACTTTATGTTTCATGGTTATTGATTGGTATGCTGCTTGGAAGCAGATATCAATTTAGGCATTTTATGTGGGTATTTAATGTTTTTGTATGTGTTAAGCCCCTCCATAAGAGGGAGTGTGGCTTTCTTGCTTCAGCACAGCCAGGTTAAGTACCAGGACTCATTCATAAGCCCATGCATGAGTGAGAGTGTGGTTTATTTATTTTCTGGAACTGCCTGCATATAGTTACCGAGTGTCCATTCATATTTTCCATTATCCATTTTGTCTTTAAGTTAGTATTAATATGTGTTTTAAATATCTTACAATATTTTAAGGCATGTCCATCTTGATATTTTTGTTATGGGCTCTACTGCAATTTAAATTTAAAATGTATTGTTAGTATTGATCATATTTATCTCCTTGCCCCTCACATGTAATAATAGTATTATATTAATATAATTATTTTGTATAATATTTTGCTGTGGATATAAAATTCATAATAAGTGTATTCCCACAATGATTTTCAGACATCATTTTGGAAAATATTTAACACCATACTAGTGTTCATTTTATGGGCATATATATGCATTATTTTACTCTATGTACATAATATTGAAAGAGACGGTATTAGATAAAATGTGTGAACTTTTTGGATAATAATAAGTGCTTTGATTATAATTCTTATAGGAATGCTTAGGAAAGAAATATTTATTGTAAAGTATACCAATATTTCTAATAGTCCATTTTTAAAAATTAATAGCAATATTTTATTGTAAATAAATTATTGTGTTAAATATTATCTTATCATGTAAATAAATATTTTTGCTATTTATTACGTACGTTTCTAACTTGTTGCTATTATTTAGAAAATCTAATTCAATAAAGCTTTATTATTCATTATTTCATAAAAAGCACATTTCAATGGCACATAAAATTTTATTTATCTATTTTGTTTATTATTTATTTCACTTGTATTATAGTAAGATAAACACTGTCTTTATTGTCCTTATTTTCAAACTCTTCTAGAAATATGTCCAGCCCATCAACTCAATCTTTTAATCCCCTTCAATTGTGTCAGTGCTTGTTCTATCACACATGTATTTCTTTTTTAATGACTTTATGCTACTCCCAACATATATCCTTCTATGCTTATTAAGTAACCAAAAATCTCTGTATTGCTCTTTTGTTAAGTGTCCAAGTCTCAGAATCATAAAATAAAAATTGGTTAAATATATTTACTGAAAACTTTTCTTTTCAAACACATGGATGTATTTCTTTTAATATTGTTATTTCTACTAAAAGCATTTCATCCAAGTTTAATTCTAAGAAGAATTTAATCCATTACCTGATCAAAATATGTATGATTATTAACTTTTTAAAATTTATAATTACTTATCTTTTATTACTTTCATCTGATAACTCTTGCAATATTTTCTAAAGCTCTAAAGCATTATTTGCAAAATCAATTGCATCATTTGAAAAATCTAGATGCCTTAAATAATATCTATTTATTCTTACTTTTTCGCTTCCCATTTTAATTCACAAAATACTTCTTATAATGGAGAGAAAATTGTTGATCATCTCAAACTATTATACTTACCATTATTATTTTAAAAAAAGACCTGTAATGTGACATATTTTCAAGTTAATTTTTAAAAAAAATTGTGATTTGATCTATAAATAAACCTATTATAATTAAATACAATCCTCTTAAATTTTTTATCTTCATCAAATATGTGCAATATATTAAATGCGTAAATATTTTTAATGGATTTTTGTTTTTTGATAATAAATAATTATTGCTGATAAAAAGCCTTTTCCCCCTACAAATCTCCTGCCCAATAATTAGTAAATATTTTATAAAATTACATAAAGCAAATTAACAAATGTTTAATTTAGTGTATTATTGAGACCACATATAATATCCATGCTCAATAAAAATGCCTCTTTATATATTCATTAAATAAATAATTACTTCAGACATTTCATAGTGTCATATTTTATATGGTTAAATATTTACATTTTATTTATTATTTTTTAAAACTCAATTTGATGCTTTTGTTTTACTAGCGACTTTATACAGTAAACAAGCTGCATGGTCCTACAAAAATATAAAACAGCATTGAATAAATATAATTACATTTTTATAACTAAAAGATTTATAACAAAACAAAAAGTACCAAAAATATATTATATAGGAAAAATCCAAACAACAACAACAACAAAAAAAACAACATTTGTATTTAAAACATTATTCCTCAAAATAAATGTAATATTAAAAAAGGACCAACAAATGTAATATCAAGCAACATAAATAACCAATAGCACAAATTTAAAAATAGAACTAAACAAAAAAGAAAAAAAAAGATGAGTAACAAAAAAATGAAACAAACTGATTAAAAAAAATAAATTAAAAAAGGATAGCAATAAAATCACACATAATCAAAATAAAATAAAATAAAAATGTTAAAAGCCAAATTTGCAAAAGATCTACAATTAAAAAAGAACACTGTAGGGATTAAAAAAGTTACAAGAAAACAGTAAGATGCTTGATTATTTCATAAAAAAATAAAAAATTACTTTTAAAAATGAAATAAAAATAGTATGAGAAAAATATGTTAGATAAGTATATGGTAATCAAAATAATTATCATGACATGGAAAAAAAAAAAAATATATTATTGAAAAATAAAATATCAAAAAACAAAAAAAATAGAGCTTGTATATAGTTTTTTTTTTTCATTTTAGAAGACACATTTTTTTCCATTACTGTTACTTTTTAATGTTTAACTTAAATGAGAAAGATATAAAAAAAACAGAGAAAATATCTGTACAATGGATTTTTAGCATAAATATTAAAAATTTTCAAAAAAATATAAAATAAATATTGTAAATTTCCAAAAAAGTGATCAATTAGCAATTACATAATTGCATTTAAAATACTAAATGATATTATTATTACAAAACAAAAAAAATATGGGTGGAATATTGTTAATCTATTTTGTTATAGCATAACAAGTTCTAATATTTAGAAAAACTATGAGGGAATTCTTTGAATTTCTGCAACTGCCAAATTTAGTAGCAAATCTCTCCATAAAATATTGCAATTAGTGCAAGGTATAGTAATCAACAGAAGTCAGAAGGTTTATGCATTTAAACCCCGATCTAGTGCTTACTCATATGATATTATCACACTAATTTCTAGTTTTATGGCAATATTGTATGCAGCGAGTTACTATTATTTTAATAGCATATGCAAGAAAAAAAATGGTAGTCATGTAATGTTTTAATGATTTTAACTGTCAAATATTATTTTTTAGCAAGAATTATAATTTATACTTAAATAATACCTTTTATGTAATTTAATTTTGAATATACATTTAAAAATAATAAAAACAGTAAATAAATAAATATACATATTTTAAAATATAATTTAAAAACCAATATCTTCATTTAAAGTGTTCTGTATATTCTTTTAATTATATCTATTTTTCAAAAAGCACAAAAATAAAAATGCTAAATATTTTCTTAAACTAAAGAGATTTGCTGTGGATAACATATTAAATTTAACTGACTTAAAGTTTACAATCGTTTTAAAAGAAAATTTAATGAAGAATAATAAATGGAAATTTTATTTATTTTTTGATTATATAGAAATAAATATATTAAAAGTATGTATACAAGAAACATTAAAAACAATATACACCTGGGTCACATTTTATGCAGATTATTTTAATGCGATTTTGAAGTTATGCGATTCATGTTTCTTCTTAATATCTTTTATATTTCACTATATTTATTAGATATCAAAATATTTAAATTATTAATAACTTATTTTCACTTGAAATACTTTTTTTTCTTTCAAAAATATAACGTTATATTGGCAGTTAACGTGAATATGGCCTGAAGCTGTATTTACAATTTTAGCTTCTATGTAAATAACCTATTTATACTAATGAGTAAATAATAATGATAGATTTATACTTACATATAAAAATAGTGCAATAAATATTCAAAAAAATTAAACTTTTAAAACATATATTTTGTTATATATAACAGAAATAAATAATCTTTTAGATTTTTAAAATAAAAAATGAAGATTTTATAAACTGAAAATAATCTTTCTAATGATAATGCATAATTGTTTTGATTATGATCTCATTTTTTTAAATATAGAAACAGAAAACCATTAACATAACACAAGACTGAAAATGACACTAGTTGTACATCACATCATGAATAAAAATAAAGTGGTTAACAGGTTTCTCTGGGCATAATTGCTGAAAGATTCTTGACTTTGTTTAAGGAGAAGCTACAATACATCACATCGAATCTGATTTCTTTCCAGTTTACAAATGAACGCTAGTGGTAATAATTAAAATATGTATGAAAAATGTAAAATTAAATACTATAGTTAATAAAAAAATAAAAAAAGTTTGTCTTGTATTAATTTTTTTCAAATATTTGATATTTTTGTTAGTCATATTTTATTTGCTTATTTTTTTAATGTGAATTTTAGAGTAATTTTTCTTTGTTGCTTTGCTTTTATGCAAATTCGTAAAATTACAGACCCTATCCCCCATTTTTCAAGGTAAATTAAGTCTATTTTTGTGCAATTTTTTTAATGCAGGTTTTCTGTGGAACCTATCTACCGCATAAAACAAGACTCAGATATATATATATATTGAAATAATATAATCATTTCAGATGTCAAAGAAAGGTTTATTACAACATACGGAATTTATTCTTCAAAAATAAAGTTTAGAAAGCAAAGGGAGGTTAAGGCCAAAAGCATATACTTAGGAAACACATAATTTATAATATTAACAAATAAGTATGTTATGTCATTTATGTGTGTATGTATGTGTATCAGGGTTCATGAATTATTCATACATGTAATAAAAAAATATGGTAAGATTCTTAGAAAATTTTATATATGATAATTTAAAACTTAATTAATCTTTTAAAAAAAAGGGTCCAGTTAATATTTAGAAGAAAATACAAAACATATACCAAAAAACAGATTAATTCCTGAAAGCATAATGTTATAATTAACAATGTATTAAAAACAAATATACTATAAATACATATAAGTAAAAAATTAATAAAAACATATTCTGAAAATGCAGTAGCCAGGAGTTTACCTCTTAGCAAATATATTAAAAAAAATAACCTTAAAAATTTAAAAAATAATGGAAGATTAATCCATAAGATTTTTTCTTGGAAAGAAAATCAATTTCATATAGAACAACTCTGAAATGCCTTAATTTAATGATCTGATCAGCCTAACCTTTGACACAGATTTAATATTAAAAGGATTACATTTAAAAGATAGTTAACTTTAAAAATGTCATAGATGAATTTTTGAGAAGAGACTGAAATATGTGCTACTAAATGCCTATGAAATATCTATCAGGGCTATGAAAAATAAATTAAAAAAGAAAAAATGCCTTCATGTCTCATACAAACTGTAATTGGATGCTATATCAGATTCCTCATTAGTATGTAAATAATTCATGAATTTTCAATAAACTTTGATAGAAACTGTTTTAAAATTATGGCTGAACTTTATTTTATAAATCTATTGTATATGTTATACTGTTATTTTTTGTGTATTTATGTTATGTTTTTAATTATATCGTTTGAAATAATGAATTAATAATATTTACAGACATTTATGATTTTCAAATATTTAATTATGGCCTTAGACAATGAAATCTTTATGTCTATTTATTAATGATTAAAAGATTTGAAAATAATAATTTATCTAAAAGTTAGATTGATGAAAAATCTAGGAATTTGAACTACAAAATATACATCATTGTGTTTTAAGTATAGTAATAAGTTTACATAAAACTCATAATAAGACAACTGAATGAAGATGTGAGAGTAAATGAAGAGAGCTAAAATCATTTGATAGCAGGAATGATCTAATTTAAATAATTCTTTGAAGTGCATTCTTGTAAATGTTAAATGATTAAAGGTTTTTATATAACTTTATGAAAGTTTGTTACAAAGATAATAAAAATGTAATGTAAGTAATTTAAAAATGAGGATTTATCTGCTGATAATTTAAAGAGACATTGATTTTAAGATATATGCATAAACAATGTTATACAGAGGCAAAACTTTCCATAAAGTAGTGTCACTCAGTGAAAACCAGAGTAATCAATGGATGCAGGAAAGTTTGTGCATAAAATTGCTATCTAGTGCCTACTCATCCATTTCTAGCTTGTGGCTTTCATTAGTGAGGAGCCCTGAATCTGAAAGATCTGTACAGAGATCTTAAGATCATGTGATGTTTAGCAGTCATAAACAATGTTATTTTCATATATGGTCAATATTAACTTCATGCATAAATACATTGTTATTAAAGATATAAATAAGAATTTTGTTAATAATTGTGCCATATATTAGTATATTGTGATTATACATACACAGATATACTATTCCTTCTCAAAATTATGTTGAAAAGTAATAATATACATGCCCACTACTTATTTTGTTAATATATTTATATGTTACAGCAGAAATCTAGCTTATAATGATTTATTTGCTAAATATGAATTTTGTATTGATATGATTATTTTTAGACTTAAATTATTCAAGCATGCACTTGAATTATAGATAGAGCTATTTATAAATGTATCAAGGTTGTGACGTGCTGATAATAAAAAATTTCAGATCACATCGGCCTGCTCATATGATTTTAATGCTGGAATTTTATGTATTCTCACATATTTTATTTTTATCACTTTATAGAGAACCAATTAAGAGATTATGGGATAATAAATTATATTATTATTGTAGATTGTAAAATGATAGTATATTGTTATACATAGGATGGATAATATTATAAAATGCTTACATGCATATTTCATAACTCTGTCCATACTAGGTCATTGAGATTAAATCCCTGGTTTGATACTACAATAAAAAATTAAGGAGCTAATAAGTAATCTCTTCATGTTAAATAGACTAAGCTCATTTTTTAAATAAAGAAATTCACCTAAATTTACAATTATTGTAGTTAGATAACTAAAGATAATTTCGTCATAACTTTTTTTATATTCAAAGATGAAATTTGGGTATCGCACATTTTGGATTTGTAGTTTATGAGAGTGCATTACAAAACCCTCATTCCATTTATTTGTTTAATTTTGTGTAGAAAATAATGTTATGTGATATCTTTGATAATAAATATTAATTTGATCATTATTAGTATTGAAGTTGTATTTATTGCATGTAATTAGATATAGGGAAGTCTCATGTTTCTCCCTTACCTAACTAACTATGAAGAACCAAGATTATGATCTCCCAGAGAAATTTCATAATAGTGTATAGCTAGAATATCTAATAGCCTTTGAATATAATATATAATGAGGTCAATTAAAAAAAAACACTTGGTGGGAGTTTGTGTATCAACAATCATCTCATAGACTGATCAGTATATATATATCAGTGACAAAGCATGACTTATTTAGGAACGGAAGTACACTACATCTTTTTATTTTACTTGCGACAACAATTTTCACATATTTAAAAGATCGTGTATAATTTAAAATGCGATTTAGTTTAAATTATAAATCAATTTTATACTTTATTTTGCTTAGATCACACACATATAGGTATATTTACGTACTACCATCATACTTAGTCGTTTGCTATTTTTTAAATTATTTTAAAATAATCAGTAAAAATTATATCACGCCACACCTGCGTTTAGTATGGCGGGATGATGAAATCAAAATTTTATTAAAGACAATAAATGTTTGTCAAAATATATTTTAAGTTGTAAATAAGATTTAGCCCACCGTGTCGATCACTAAAATCTTCTGGGAGAGTAAATGGCCAAATATAAGAAAACATCCTCTTCGTGGATTAAAACAAAAACTAAAAGTTATTTTGGTCTCTAAAAATATCACATTTGAAAGATGCTAATTGCTAACTTCACAGAAATTTTTTTGTCTATTAACAATGTAATTTCATCAAGAGCAAGTGTAAATAGGCTGTTTTTTCTTACATATACACTCAATCAAATTTTAAAAAGGTCTGCAAGCCGAATCCATGCTCGTTTGAAATTTAGGATGGCGAATAATTAGGCAGATTGTGCTGTTTCTCACACTCAAGGAACGGTGATCTTCGTCTCCATCCCTGGTGCCAAAATAGAACAAACCAACATAGCAATGGATAACCTTCCTGATAGAAACCTATTACAACAGTACTTCAAATAGAGCTTCTGCCTATCCAGAGAACAAAGTCAAGAGCCAAGCTGCTGCCCAGGAGTTAGGTAATAATTTTCACGACCACCGCAAGAGCTTTCAGATGAACTTTATTAATTTTCAAAACTATAGATATAGTAAATTTAAATAAACTCTCAGTTTAAAGTCTAATAGTTTAAAGCTTTCTTTTACTTCAACCTATAAAACCAATAATAAATACTAGCTTGATTTACTGTAAAATCTATTATCTATAACCTTAAAAAGAGATAAACTTAATAATTATTTTGTTAATTAAATTCTGTTTTACTAGCATATTTATGGTGAAATCTATGCTCTTTTATATATTTAAGTTCTTAATACTTCATTTAAATATGTGATGATATACCAAATATATTTTGAACCAGTGAGCAGATATATTTTAATAATTTTATCCCGAAGATAATATTTGTATCTTCAATTCAGCAATTATGATATAATGCTTAGTTATATTACATCTGAATCACTGTTTCAAAATTAAAATTTATTAATTAATAAAGGTGATCATTGCAGTAATTTAATTGTTATGGTTTGCTTTGTTATACTGATAAATTATGATTTTAAGCATAGTTTTACTTAATTAATAATAGAACTCTGGCTAGAGAGATATTAAAAAGGCATATTTAGTTATTTTCATTAATTCCGATCCTCTTAAACATGTTTTCCCTCCCTTTTTATTAAATCTGATTAGAGATGTGAATTATTTGTTTGTTAAATGAGAGTATTAATGTATTTACATAATCACTCTCTCTTTATAACATATTTTAAGTGCCTATACCTTTAGTTTGATAGATGACTATTCAAATCATCATTACTAGGCTCGAATATTAGCAAAACTTAGTAAACAGTCACAATATTATCACTGTAGTAATTAAATTATATTTCTGGCTAGCATTGTTATTTATCACTTGGCAAACCATGATATTAAATGAATATTGTGTTAGCATATTAAATTCTTATATGCATAGATTATTTGCTACGCATGAAAGTTAGCTAATACATTTAAATGAGTCCAAACACTGTATTACTGAGGACTGATTACATTCCATTGTATAATGCCTAAGAGCATCTATTTGATCTCAATGTGATCCCTAAATAGTGTAATTTAATTTTTTTTTCATGTGTCATAGCATTGGCTGGGAAGCAAACCCACAACCCGGGCAATAATTTTAATAAATGTATTTAAATTTATCCTGTCTTCATTATTCTTTTATCATATCCCAATGCAATCCACTTACTTATTAATTATATTACCAGATATTATACAAAATGTCAATATTATATTAGTTTAGCCATTAATAGATGTTTAGTCCAATTTTATGTGATGTGTGTGTGTGGTTAGTCATAGGATCTCATATTTCTATCTGTTTGGAGCTGTCTTGCAATTAAAATTAAGACCCATGTGTAACCTAAGAAATGTCACTCATATGGTGTTAAATCACAGAGAGCTAGTGAATGAGTTGGAACTTGGTTCAGACTCTGGATATTACCATCCTATTTTGATCGACTTTATTTTGTTGGATTCTGGATTTTGTTATATAAATGTACAAATCTGACTGATACAATATAGATAATACATTATCAATATATTTTTATCTACTAAATGCTTTTAATATTCTTAAGTTTTAATTGTAAATTAGATTTTAGAATTGTGTGAACTTCTTATAACCAACATATAATGCAGTGGTCAAACTCATTCCTTGCCATATATAAAAACAATTCAACTGTTGGTAAAAAATTGAAAGTCAACAGAAATTCTATGCAAAAGATAATGAGTTTGAATTATTTATTCTTTTTTATGTTAATCAGACTGTGATTAGTTTAAATATAGATAATACATTATCAATATATTTTTATCTTACAAATGCTTTTAACATTTTTAAGTTTTAATTGTAAATTAGATTTTAGAATTGTGTAAACTTCTTATAATCAATGAATAATGAATTGGTCAAATGCATTCCTGGCCATATATAAAAACAATTCAACTGTTGGTAAAAAAGTTGAAAGTCAACAGAAATTCCATAAAATAAAAAAAAGTTTGAGTAGTTTGTGCTTTTTTTATATTTAGCAAAATAGTTAAGATTTTTTTTTTTTACATTTTGCAAAATAGCTTATATACACTAATGCACTTATTGTTCTTACTACACTTGTATGTGCAACTTGTTGGATCGATTTTGTGAGATGAATGTGTACATATTTTAGTGAATTTTTAAAATTGAATTTTAATTAAAGCCTTTGAAAGTTTTAGTGAATTTTTCTATAGAAGCACTTATTCCATTCAATACATGGATGCTTCATCCCTGATATATATATATAAAGATGATTGATAGATGCATAATTGCAATGTTAATGGCTTTGAATACCAAGTTGTTACTAATAAATGAAAAAGCCAGAAATTACTTTGATAATGATGATTTTGATGCTCTACTATTTGGAAATCACTGAATATTTCATTAATTAACTTTACTATAGAGGGACTAAAGTATATAGCGTCAATATCCAATGGATGTCTTGGTACATAGGGGATTTATAATAAAATGAAGGTAAAAAATATATTATGGAATTATTCATAACTTAGAAAAATTGCTAATATAGAAAAGTCATAAAATCAAAAGTGTTGAATTTAATGGCATTCAATCTGTATTTATTAAAGTTTAATTAAGGTGATGAATGTGAATGGATACTTTTAATAATGTCACTGTTTTGTAATAATAGGATGGTCATTAAGATTAGTTTAAAAAGATTCATTAAATATAGAGAAGGTCCACTGTATAAATGCAAGACATTTTTATCAATACTATTACATTAAAATACAAAACAAAATTATCATTTTGATTTTATTAAATAAGTTATTCTGTGTAGTTTAGTGCAGTGATGGTCTTAAGAGCTAAACGTTGCTTTAAATACATCTATCCCTTTGGTTCTTGAATGTTACAAGATCTTCCAAGCAGTAACTATTTGATTATTTTTTAAAGTATAAAATTATCATAAGAATAATCACATGATTACTGTTTCATTGTCTTCAGGGCTCACTTACAAGAATGCTTCTATTAAGTAATTAAAAAGTCAAATTTTAGAAAAATTTAAGTAAAAATTATTTCATAATATATTAATTCATTAAGCACAAGCAGAATATAATAATGTGAAAGGCTGAAACATTTGACAGATGTGCCTTAAAAATACTTATATGACAGTCAATCAGATGTAATAATGACTGCACATGAAACTCTAAAGTTAAAACACAAGACAGAGATTTTACGAGAAAAAGATGGTTCCACCTTCTTCTCTACTTAAATTTATATATAAATGAGCCAGACTCAAGCATTTTGAACTAAGAGCATGAATCTTAAAACACCTTCATATTTAATTCACTAAATATTATATATAAATAAACGTGAAATCTTTCGATTTACTATGAAGTAATTTTGAAATCTAATGAAATGATAGTAACAAATGTAAATATATTAATTTATTAAGCACAAGCAGATGATATAATAATAACATGAAAGGCTGAAAATTTTGACAGATGTGCCTTAAAAATGCTTATATGACAGCCAATCAGATGTAACAATGACTGCACAGGGAACTCCCAAGTCAAAACACAAGGCAGAGATTTTATGAGAAAAAGATATTTATGTCAGAATAAGAAAATAAATGAAGTATTCTTTGTGGAAAATCTTAAATTTTAATCAAAATAATTAAGCCATAAAAACTTGATGCTGTCATTCCTGTTTTATTCACTATTTTTTTTAATCAATAAAATTAACATACATTATAATAAAAATAACTATAACTTCAGAATCATATTAATGGAAAAAAACCCCATATATTATAATATTTTATTTTTTAAAGTCAGCACATTAACTTGCATCTGACAAATTCATATTGATCTGAGATTTTTACCTTTTAGCTAATAGTAGCTAAACACGTATTTACTCACTACTATTTAATGATTAGTTGAATTAACTATTGATTGATTACATGAATAAAAAATCCCATGCCTGTTTGTAATATGAAAAAAAAGAGTTAACTCATTCTGAACTAAAACCCTATTTTATGACATGGTAGGTAAATCCATTAATCACTAAACTAAAAAAGCCTATTTTATTAGTGCATTTTCATATTAAATACATTTAATTCTTTGAAGATATACTTATTATCGAACAAATAACTTTTATCTTTCTAAAAAATTTAAAAAAATGATTTCTTTATTTTGAAAATATATTGGGTGATTTTATTCAAGAGAGTTTCAGAAGATTATCTAAGATAAGATTTGCAAATGGACAACTTCCTATGTGAAGAATATTATATTTAAATCTTTTCAATTATATCCAATAGCTAATAAATAAACAATCATCAAATAGCCCGTTGCAAGACAAAAATTTTGCTAGCATCCCTTTCAGATACTAAGTAGGCTAATTATATCCAGAATATGAGAGTTTAAGTTTCTCTTTAGTTAATAATATATGGACGTGTTGTTAAGCACTATATCATGAAGCCTTTATAAAAGGTATATATTTGTATATACATTTACTAATTAAATCGAATAGCTTTAATTAAATAAAAAATAAATTGTAAATGACTTTAAAATTTTCTAAGAAATATTTCAAAAGTTTTATTTTGAAATGACAGACACTCAGAATGTCTTCATTTAATTAAAGCATTAATCTTCTTGTCTTTAATACAAGTAGCATTTAACTAGATAGCGAAATGTCATTGTCAGAAAGCTTATAAAGCTTATACAATTACCAAAAAAAAAAAAAACTTCCTACTGGCAATTTTTAGGATGAAATAAAGATATACAAATTTATATAATATATATATATAAACAAACAATCTTGCAACACATATAATACTAAAATTAGTAGGGATGTTTGAGATAGATTGGTCTTAATTCATTATCCAGACGGATCATTATAGCTGGCGATTAGTTTGGATAATAAGTATTAAAATACCAAGAATGCTAGAATAATTTTATTTACTTTCAAATACCAGGCTTGAAAAATATATCCCAGTGCAATGTACTAGAAATAACTTACTGTTAAGAACTTATTCAAACGACTTACAATTAATATAATGATAATAAAACTCTTAAGAAATACATCCATGCTGATATTATAACGTATTACTAAAAGTCATTTTGGTATTTTACATTATGTATCATTCTACATATATGTATCAGTCTTAAAATAATAGCAGCAAAAGGAAAAGGATTCTTCAATAGTCTATACTAAGAATGAAAGAGAAATCAATACTTATTAAGATTTACCAATTGCTAGATAACCAGGTTTTAAGTAGTTCTCTGCTCTTGTTTTAATCTTTATCTAAAACTAGCTAGTCATTTTAAGTATTTTATTGATTAACACTGGATTAGTATCAGATTCATCATTATTCATACTTTTTCTATTCTTAAGAATTTCACACATGACCATCAGAATAGGTTTATGAACACAATGTTATAATTATGTTTGCCAAACAATCATGTTTGAAAAAGTACTTCATTATTTTCTTGGCCTAATCATTATTATGCATAAAAACTATTTCAGCATTTTGGAAAAACAGCTTCATATCACAAAACAAACACTGTTTGCAAACAACATTGTCATTTTTAATGATGATAAAGCTCCAATTCATATATTCCAATCATATAGTAGTTTAAACATTAGTGATTTCTGTGAAGATCTGTATGTAATTTGAGGGCAATATCCTTAATGGATATCTCATAAAGAACTAATAGATCATGTAAAATTGCTTAAGATTGTTCTAGACACTGTTCAAATACTGCATAATTTGTACAATATAAAATGCAAGTAATTCTTAATGGAAACAGTAATTGTTTTGATTTGATGTGGTGATTGAACTGACAGACAAAGTTCATGTATCACAGCTCTACCTCCCTTATATACTGAGCTTGAATGGTGCCTATGTAATATTGTTAAAGATTTTGCAGGAATTCTTACTGTTTTGCAGTTAATATTATATAACTAGATTAACAACCAGATACTGACTTATTGAGCACATAAAATACTTTCACTACAAAGCACAAAATAAAACTTTTGAAAAAATAAGAATGGACCATCTTATTCTTTTACTTAAATTCATTTATATAGCCAAATCTGAAGCACTTTGGAAAGAAACCATGAAAATCTTAAATTGATTACATTACTTCTTTAAAACAATATTTCAGATTGCTTTATATTGACATTTGTGAAATTTTTTCAATTTTCAGCCTGTCAATAACAAAATATGTAAATATAAAACTTTTTCCAATGGTTAATAACATCTTGGCAGTGATGTATTGAGCAAGTAAAATATTTCAATGCAAAGCATGAGATAAAACTTTTGAAAAGAAAGGACCATTTTATCCTTCATTTATATGGGCAAATCTGAAGTACTTTAAAAAGAAAGCATGATATAGGTATAAATAAATTTTAAGAAAAAGGATAAGATTGTCTGTTCTGATCTTTTCAAAAGTTTTATCTTGTGCTTTGGATTGATAAGTATTTCATATGTTCAATAAACCAGTGATATGTTAATCTAGTTATTATATAATATTAACTACAGGGAAAAGTTTATATTTATATATTTTATTATTTGATTTGTTATTGACAAGCTGTAAATTGAAAAATTTTGCAAATGTCAATTGAAACAATATAAAGCAATCTGAAATATAGCTTCAGAAAAGTAATGTGATCAATTTAAGTTCTTTATGCTTTCTTTCAAAAGTGCTTCAGATTTTCCTATATAAATAAACTTACGTAAAAAGGATAAAATGTTCCATTCTTATCTTTGCAAGAGGTTTATCTTGTGCTTTGGAGTGAGGATATTTCACATGCTCAATAAACTAGTATTGGGATGTCAATCTAGATATTATATATCAAAATTACCTCAAATTCACAACTCAACCAGACTAGCCAAAAAATATAAACTCTAAATCACTACCAATGGTTTTAGAGTTTATATTTTTTGGCTAATCTGTTTGAGTTGTGAATTTGGGATAATTTTGTTTATTGACTGACTAGGTTAACTTTATGCTTTTAACGTTTATATATATATGTATATATAACAGAAGTAACTGCAATTCCCAATCACTATGTATAAACTAATTGCTAAATGTCAAATTATGAAAAGAATAAGATTATGTTTGCTTTGTTAGTATTTAAGTTTAATCTATTGAGATTGTTACAAGTCAGAGAGTGAAATGTGTTTATTAGTTTGATTTATGAATAGCATAAATGATTTAAAATCACTATTTGACTAAATAGAGGATCAAATAGTGTTTCAGTTTTATTTTGATACTAATTGAACTGTCTAAAAAAATCCAAACACTGAATAATGATTATTTTAATTCCTGAAAAATAGAAACAAATATAAAGACAACAACAAAAAATAAAAACTTAAAGATGAGTTTTAGTCAATTGATGAATCTATGCATATTTCATAATAATCCTTTAATTTTTTTTTTGGACATATAAAAATAGTTTTTTCATGCTTTATCAAAAGTTTCTTCAAGTTATTCTACATTGACTTATTTTTTATTGATCTGTGCTACATGTGTGTGTATGTGCATGTATAGAAAAAATACGTTTAACCAATAATAAAAATAAATGTAAAACTAACGGATCGCTAATTGTGTTTTGTAAATAATTAAATGATATTAGCGCTAAACTATAAAGTAATTTATCAAGAAGGATTGGATAATGTAAACAAAGCTATTGCTTAGAATAGACAATGTTAAAGGCGTGACATTATCTAATCAGGGATCCTATAAGAACTAAAGAGATGACCACCACGTGGACAGCGGATGGCCAATGAAGGAGGCTACTCCAAAATAAAGGCGTGACAAGTAATAGATCTAATATTGAACTGAGAGAGGACACTTTCTAAGTGAAGCTCTTGAAAGGTAGATGTGCCATTTCCTCGGGTGCTCCAGTCAGCTCCTTTGCTTCACCTAGCCTTGCGGAGAGGTTTACCTCCGGACGTGCCAAAGTAAACCTAGGGAACTATAACAGGTCGTACCGATCTCTTTATTATTTTACTCTGCCTTCGGGCCCCTTATTTATATATAATAATATTAGCGTGTATATATTATTCGTACTTTGTATATATTAATAGTGATTAACATATATATAAACCTTAAATAAATCTTCGTTATTTAAACCTACTTGCCGGTCTGCCTCATTAATTATTTTATATTGTGTTATTGATAGTTGCAATCCAGCGAGCAATAGAGTGCCGCTGGACACTGAAATCTGAACTTTGTCAATATCCTTGTTGACAATCTCATTTATTAATAACAGAGATACCTTCAACTATTACTATCCATGTGAATTATGGAAATAATATAAAAATCAAAAAAGTATCGTTTAATTAAAGAAAAAAAACTTATAAAATAATAATATAAATAAATATGAAGATCTGTAATTTAAAATTTATATGTAAATAAGTATTGTAAAAATATATATAATTTTTTTTTGTTAATAAAGATTTTACATAAAAAAATAAATAAATAAAGGATTTTGAATAAAGATTTTTAACACATGTATACACACAAATTATACATATATTTGCAACTATAAATAATATATTAATAGTAGCTTAAATGTAGTTGAAATTAAAGTAGAAGTTACTAAAAAACCCTACTGAGTTGTATGTTAAGTAATATAAATTGTCAATAAATGAAAACTACATAATGAATCTTCATCTGTACTAAGTCATACTAGCATATACAATTCATGCTCTGTGTTTTAACACATGAACAAACTGACTGCTTAAATATGATTCGAGCTAAAGTGCAAGTGGCGGCCCATTCTGTACTTTTTTTTATTTATTTATGAGGTTTGCATTAGTTTATATATAGCTCACTGGGGTTTGCAATAACTTCTGGTTTAATAATCATATCAATATGAAATTGAAACAGAAGTAATTGCAACTCCCAGTGAGCTATATATAAACAAATGTCCAATAGTCAATAAATTATGAAAATAATAGAATGATACCATTTATTAGTTTACCTTTGGTGGTAGAATAAAACTTGACAATTTGATTTATGTACAGGGTACATGATCCTAAAATCACTATTGAACTATTCAGAGGATGCCTTAGTTTTAACACATCCAAATGCCAAATGCAATGCCAGTTTAATAAATATAAATAATCATAGCTAATGATATAAAATTAAAATAAAAGTAAGTTTAATTTCTAATGAGTTATTAAGTACTTCAATTCTATTTCTGTAGTTATAGCTTTGATAGTCATTGACGATGTGATTCATGGTTAATAGATGTAGACCAGTAATTATGAAATTCTATGTACAAAGTAAATGAGTGCAATAAACCAAGGGTTGTTCTGAATCTGTCATTGAAATCCAAAAAGATCACATCTAAAAACAGTAGCAACTCTCTTCATACAGTAATGCCAAATAGCACAAGCCATAGTAATTAATGGTTACCAGAAGGTTTGTGCATCAAAATCCTTATCTAGTATCTACTCATACAATATCCCCAAACTAGTTTCTGGCTTGTGGCTTTCCTCAGTTAGGATCTTTGAGTTTAAGTGCACTGCACCTAGATGTTTGGATATAATATCAAAAACTAGAAACTAGTCTGGGGATATTGCATGAGTAGCAGTAATTAGGGATTTTGATATATACACTTTCTAGCATCCATTGATTACTATGGCTTGCACTGGGTATCACTATGAATAGTGAGAGTTGCTGTTGTTTTAACAAAAATGGTAAACATGTAATGCTTTAGTGGTTTAAGATTTCATGTAACTGTCTTTATTACTGGATATGAAAAAATATTTGAAACATGTTCAATTTTTATATCATAATTTGAGAGCCATATAATGAGTAATGATATACACAACATATATATATATATATATTTGATTTACAAGTGATAAGACATTTTAAATTTATCTATATATTATATAATATTGAAATACAAGTATAATGTATATACTTAACCTAAATGTAATTAAAGGAGATTTGAACCCAGATTTTCAAACTCCCTACAGTCATCAATTCTATCCAATATAAAAGATACACATGATCACATATATGTGAAAAAGATAAATGATCTTGAATACATGCATTTCATGCTGAACTAACACTTCATCAGTTGGCTTGGATCATCATCTGCCATATATATATATATATATATATATATATATATATATATATATATATATATATATTGTGCCATTACAATTTGGTCACTAGCCAAATTTATAGTAATGTGCATGTAGAAAAGGTCAAACAAAATCATCATCACAATTTTATATAGCCATAAAAGAAGCTGTAGGGCATCCAAGTTCAAACCCTACAAGGTCCAGTTCTAAAAGCTTTAAACAGAGAAAGAATGGGTCAACAATT
>JAQFVV010014767.1:0-27497 GCA_028023455.1 Epiperipatus broadwayi | reverse complement strand
GTAATTTATTTTACTATTTTGTTTTATATAATTAAAATTTGAGAATAAGTGTTTGTTTTGTTTTCTTAACTCTTATATTTACTTGCTTAATTTATTTATTATTAATAGCTACTTACTCTATCCTATAAAATAACCAACCTAAACATTAAATTTCAGGCTTTATGAAGTGTTCCATCATATGAAAAGTTTAAGAAATGCTGGCATATGCATTATGTGCCTAATATTAATTTATTGTTATAACAAATTTTATTAAATTCAACTCTAGTTTTATTGTACTTACCATAATAATCAATTACAAATTAGATTATCTAGTGTCATTTTATAAACTTAAAATAATGCCTTCTTTGACCATTTCACTAATTAGTTTGAAAATGAATTCTCTTTAATCTGATTCCATGCTATTATAAATGTTTATTACAATATATGCATTTGAGGTTTTTAATTTTTTAAAATATATCTTTTTAAATATTTTTTTTTTGTGTGTGTGTGTGCTTATTAAAATTAATAGAATATATATTGTACCCTCACCATTGATCACTCAAGTCAATAAACATAAACAAAATAAATGCTCCGGCTAAAATGTTCAATCTTAATGTAGTAGAATCGAGTATAAATAATATCTTACGTTAATTTTGACCACTAGACTAATTCAAATTGATAATAAAAATATGTGGTTCAATTTAAATAAATAAATAATAAAATAATATAATAATAATAATCATGAGACATTTGGTGAAAGGTAAAGTAGTAGGACTACATTGAGCATATATCCCAAAAGATACAATCTCAATGGCATAAGAACACTATCTCCCCTTTTATTTCAAATAATAGTTTAAGTCCATAGCATTCTTAAGACTTTTAAAAAATATATATTATAAATAATTAAATATAATATTAATAAATAAATAATAATTCTGTTATTAAAATATAATTATCTCAGATTCTTTAAATAAAATCTCTAATTAATTTATAATCTCCTGTAGCCAAGTATGACAAGGGATTCTGTATCATTCCTAATTACACCTAAACAATAATAATAATAAAGATAATAATAAATAATACTTCTATACTTAATCAAACTAACATTTGGTACAATATTTACTACTCATTAATCTGGTCACTAATAATAATAATGATAACAATAATAATATTCATATTCTCTTATTTCTTATGTGGTATATTATAAGTATGGTATAATCTGAACAATATGTGGCAACACGAAATATATTTAATTATATGGCAGTATTTTAAATAATAAATTATGACCAAAATAATGTTATATTATATGATTTTGCCGTGTCATATTCTGAATAATAATTAATATTGTTTAAATAAATAAATCATTTAAAATTATAATGTGCAAAATATGTAATATGTCTAATTTTGAATTCTGTGGATTGAATTTTACTGTAGTGAGTAGATCAATAACAACACAGACAACAAGTTTTATAAAAACAACATTAACAAATTTATTCTATACTATAAAACAATTATGTACAAAAAATATTTACAATCTTAAAAAAACTGACAAATATTATATTAAAATTAAAAAAAGAACGTACAAAATAAAAGAAAGATTAAATTTACAGATTTTCAATCTCAAAAATCATTAATGTGTAAGCCTTCACTCTGGCTTACGAACTTTATTTAGGAATACATATCATGGATTAATTATTCAAAACATTTTATTATTCATCCTACAATATTATATTAAACTTATTTCTAGATCAATGAATAATCAATATTACTTTACTTTCAGTAAATATAACAAAAAAAATATCTAGCATAAATTTTTATTAACCAAAACATATTATTAGGTTTATTCTAAGTTAATGAAAAGTAAATTAATAAAATATGTTTATTCATGTACTAAATAATAATAATTTGCTTGGCACCATTCTAATTTTATGATGTGTGTTTCATGTTCAAAACATAAAAATATAAAAAATTAAAATAAAATATAAGCATTCATCATACACTCATATACTTCATTTGATGTTTCATTGTAAAATATGCATTACTTTACCAAAAATGTTATCTATTTATGAAAAATCGAAGGTATCAAAAATTATTTTACAAAAAAAATATAGAAATTAGGAATAGTTATGATTTTTTAATCATCAAAATTATTTAGGAAAAATTATGATTCATTTGTTATTTTCACCATCAACATTATACATTCAACATCATTTGTATTTCTACACAATACCAAAACCTACCTTGCCTTCTTTTAAACAAATCATCTTTCTAAATTTATCCATTATTCATCTTTCAAAAATACAAGACTACACGATGTGTTACTAATGAAATTCAGATAGCAATACAATGCATAGGACATGAAGGAATAACTAGAGTAAAGACTCAATAGTACAAAATAATTCAATGTTTCTCATGGAAATCAGTGTGAAGAAACAACAGGTACGACTTTGTCTAATACCCTTAAAAATAATGTCTAGGCTTTCTTTTGAGCACTTGCAGACCAATTAAATATAAAGATCAAAACACTGTCCATGGAAATAAATACAAAGTACAGGGCTACATTAACTGTATTTACATAATAACTTTTTAGATATAATATAGGCTAATTATCCTATCTTCTTAACACATCCTACTATATAAGCATTCAGGGTTTCATTATTTTACACCCCTGTCACTACCATTTGCTATTTCAAATAGATTTAGTCAATTAGCATTGTAAAATAATTAGGCAATTTTCCCAATAATAAACAAAGTTACATATTACTTTATCAAACCATAACAACTATAAGAAAAGGTTTCACACACAAACTTATCTACAAATACAAATGAGATTTGATTTTAAAATATTCATTCAATATTCATATCTTTAAAATAAATATCATATGGTTTATCTAGCAAAAAATCATTTATGATTATTTTATAAAGTTATAACGAACTTTATAATATAATAAATAAAAAATAAATATATGCATATTTCTCATAGCTTATATCTCTTAATAAAAAAATATATATGTAACTCACGCATCCATATATTCATTTATTCATGTAACATAAGATAAATATTTTTAAAACTCCAAGCAACTTTAAGAAAAAATATACATCATATAATAATTATAATAATTTAAATTACCTATGTGATTTTTACTATTTGTAAATTACATCTTTGATGTCTTCTGGTCCAGTTTTGCATAAAATATAAGAATTAAAATATCATTCATATTACACTCAATGTAAACTAATGCACTTGAATAAAAAATGTTTTCAAAAAATTTAAGAAAAATTGTTAAAAGATCTTTTTTTAAAAAAATATTAATATTGTTATTATTAAAAAATATCTAAAAATGTAACCTTTACTATATCTTATAACTAAATTCTAATTCTAATTGTTAGTATATTTTAAAATAAATAATAAAATTTTTACGTATTCCTTTTTATAACTGTCCTATATAACAAGTTCAGTTAATAAACTGAGGGATTGTTGTTGCTAAGCAACAAACGTCCAAAGCTTTTTTTTCCCTATAGCTCCTCTCTCTTTCTCGGAGTGTAAACTCACAAATAAAAAACATAATAACCAACTTTTAAAAATCCAAGCAAATCTGAAAAATAATTGTTCATCCTGTTTCCAAAAGTTTTTAAAAACAGTCTCTTTCTGTATACAGAAAAAAAATAATCACTTAAAAACATTTATTTTAAGTAAGTTCCATTCCTTCCCTGCATGCAAAATTTCTTTTTTGATGAGAGATGCATCATTTTCGGTCACTTTTTAATAAGTACGCAAATCAACACAAACAGACGTCTTTTCATTTTTTAGAAATTATATTCCAATTAGGAACATATAATATAGCAGATAAATACAGGTTTTAAATACAAAAGTCATTTATTTCTGGCATAATAATATTCTTCTTTATTATCCATTGTTCTCCTTTATAATTCAATTATCACAATTAAGATAGCAGGTTTTATTATACCAAAATATTTGCGTACTTATAATATAACTTTATAAGCAATTCATATTCATTATAACAGCTATCTCTTTAAGATACATTACTTTCAATAAGTTTAAAATATAACTTGCTTCGAAGATAATTGTCTTTTAAAAATATTATAATCTTTTTAAATAAAAATCAATATTATAAAATGAGAGAGCAATATATTTTTATAACTCAATCTCGAATATTTTTTTATAAAATTTAAAGGTCAACTGCATTTTAAACTTTTCCAGTTATTTTTCTAAAATAATATTTTTTTTAAAGTTCTTAACTTTATCAACACAGACGTATTAAATATATATGTCATACTTCTGGATAATATTTGACTGTGATTCCAAAGTTCTTTACATAAATAAATATAAAATTGTTTATATAGTATGGGAAAAATTATGCTTCCCCAAACTCTTTGGTCTTTCACTGCCAACCTTCTCAAGCACAAAACTATAGGTTTATATTCCATAATTTACCAATGAATCTTTAACTAGGTTTCAAAACAGCTCTGCTAGTAGGAAATCAATTGGGATTATTCCATCATTTTTTATTTAAACAAAATAATAGTTTAAAATCCTTTCGACTTTTTTAAAAATTATATTAAATTTAATAATTGACTGTTAACAAACTGATACTAATTTAACCAAACAATAAGAATAACAATAAGACTAACTAATAATTTTAATTAGATACAGTTTTTATACCTGTTTTTTTAAAAACAATTTTGATTGGCTGATACATCACCTGATTGTAAACTCATTTACATATTCACCAATTATGTATTTTTAAAATCAAAAAATAAAATTATGGGTCATCATTTTTAAATAATAATATAAATATTTAATTCTCATTTAATTTTATAATTATCTTAAACCAAGCAAATATTTTAAAATAACATATTTTAATAATTCTTTACTAATTTAACAAACATTTAATAAAAATGTATCCATTTTTAGTTTATCTTTACTAATTTAAAATATCTTTAACAAATAAATTAAATAATATTCTATATTTATTTTTATCATATATAAATGCCTCAATTTTAGTAACAATTTTATAAAGTAATTAAAAACTTTTCTTAAATTCATGCATGCATTTTCTAACACTAGCATCACATGACCATTATCCCAGACAGAAATGTTGCAATTTTCTAAACTCACTCTCTGAAATCAACTAAATAAATATTTAATTACAAAAAATATATTAAAGAAAAATATTAAATACAATAATAAAAACTTGGAATAATAAATTTTGACATTTTATAACATTACTAAAATTAAAACATATAATACATTATAAGAATTAAAAATTTTAATAAATAATTTTATACAGTTTAAACTTAATTTAGAAGATAAATTTAATAATTTGTTTAAATATATTAACATTATATTAAAATTAATGGATTTCAAAGTTTTATTCAACAAGATATTCAATACATTTTTAACATTATTCCTACCATACAATATTAACTTATTATGCTTTCTTATTTTTATTTAACTTTTAAAATTTTAATTCTTTAACCACTTATAAATTCATATCAACAAATTATAAGTCCTTATATGTTATTATGACAATTATAGTACTTATATTTATCTTAATTTAAATTTTTTTAAGAAATTGGCTTTTTAGTACATTCTCTCCTAATAAAAAGGGTGCAATATATATGTAATAACAAATAATATTTTAATATTGAATAAATATTATCTAGAACAATAACAGCCAGATAGGAAACTTAAATCAGCCTATATATTTTAATGTAAATTGATATTTAAAGAACTGATATGAAGTTTATAGAGTAGAGATATTTCACTCATTTCTAAAACTATAATAAATTAATACGTTATATATGTAATAACTAATATTTTAATATTGAATAAATATAATGTGAAATTTACAGTCTATTTTAAATAATAATTGAACTGCCTTTAGCTGTCATGTTTATTAACTTTTTACATTAAAAAAATGGACCATGAACCAAATGGATTACAGACTACCTTTTACCATATTTTAGATATTTTTATTTAGAGTTATCCAGAACAATAATAGCCAGAGAGGAAACTTAAATCAGGCTATATATTTTAATGTAAATTGATATTTAAAGAACTGATTTTAAGTTTATAGAGGTGAGATATTTCACTCATTTCTACAACTCTATAATAAATTAACACATGTTATATATGTAATAACAAATAATATTTTAATATTGAATAAATATAATGTAAAATTTAGTCTATTTTAAATAATAATTGAACTTCCCTCTAGTTGTCATGTTCAATAATTTTTTACAGTAAGAAACTGTACCATGAACCAAAAGGTTACATACGTAACATGTTTATTTATTATAGAATTTTAGGAATGAAATATCACTATTATATAAACTCGATATCAGTTTCTTAAAAATCAGTTTTATATTAAAAAATATATGCTGATTTATCTTTCCTCCCTGGCTGTTATTGTTTTGGATAACTTTAAATAAAAAGATCTAAAATACAGTAAGAAATGGTCATGATCCATTTTCTTATTGTAAAGAAATGTTGAACATGGCAATTAGAGGGCAGTTCAATTATTATTTGAAATAGACTTCGTAAATTTCATATGACATTATATTTACATATATATATATAAATATTACATTAAACATAATTCTATATATATATATATGTAAACAAAGGGAATAAATCATCTTCCCTCAGACTATGAATTAAAAGCACTCTAAATATTTAACTAAAGATCAAGAATAGGATGAATCCGGCGATTTTGGAACTCTCACATTTGCAACCACTGTTGTTAATTATACAAGGCTGGAAATAGACTCTCTCTTTTAATACCTTGATTATAATAGTTAAATAAGACTTAATATGTAAACATTAGATTAAACATAGTTCAATGTATATATGTAAACAAAGGGAGTAGATCAATTCACAACCTGAGGGAGGTACCCTTTGTGTACATCTATGTATATTGTAATGGAAAGAGTATGTTCATGCATATATAATTAAATGATCAAAGAAACTTGTGTTAGAAATAACACAAGTTTATTACAATACAAATCCAATTAAAACCATGTAATGTAATAACGATTAAGAAATAAAACAATATCTTCAAACAGTAAATAATTTTTTGCTACCATTGCAGATTACTTTTGTAATCTATTTTATATAAATTAAAATTTATTATCCAAGTTATAATAAGAGATTTTTTTTTGATGAAAAAAATATTGAATTGTGTGCATGTTGATATAAAATTCAACAATTATATTCACTTTTGTGTTAAGGTATTCAAGATAAACAGATCATGTGCTGTGTTTAAGAACTATTATAAATATAATCTTTAAGAAGCAGGCAGAAATATTCATTCCTCTCATGTAACTACTTAAGCCTATTGCCAAATACTGAATATAACAAAGTCATGGCTTTAAATTATATGCTTAATTTTTGTATATATAGTTTTTAGTTTAAATAAAGTATATGGCAAATTCAAATTATTTTTTTAACATAATTATTATTTAAAAGTAATAAAAACATTTTTTTTTTCTACAGATGTTAAGAATATTATAATTATATTGAATAATAAGAAAACACACCTCTAAGCGTTCATTATTTGTGGAATAAAACAATTTTCTTCTGATTCACCCCCTCAGTTTTTCATGCTAACAAAGTACTAATAATTATAAAAATATATTTTATATTATTAAAAATGATCTTAAAAAAACAAGTTAATATTTTAAACAAACTTAATTTTAGAAATAAATAAAAACCCACCCTTCATCTTTGCAAATATAATGTAAATAATTGCTAGTTCATTGCGCAGTTGCATTTTGAGAGATTCTTATCATCTGATTATAAGTACTATTTAGACAAAAAATGAAAACTAATATATAAAATTATCACCATTAAAAATAAATCATTAAATGGGAAATGTCCATATTTTACAAATGACTGATGCAAAATAGCATCACTGTGAGGTTGTACTGTTGTAAGAGTAAATTTTATTCTATCTTCTTCAAGAACTTTATAAGGCAGCAATTCATCACTGAATCTTTTAGCTAATTTCATGGGGCAAGGTGATGATATAAGAGTGTTTAATTATATTTGGTGGTACATGAATCTTTGCTTATAATACATTCTGCTCAAATAGTTTTTCAACATGTTGACAAAGTTATTTGTCTTAATTCTAATAATACAAGTCCAGTATATATGATGCAATCCATCATAAAATGTTTCACATATTGATGATGGTTAAGATTTTGTCTATTTTATCCAAAACATTTTGGAATATTTACTTTATGTAATAAATTTTAAATTTAGCACTTATACCCTGGTCTAGTGATTATATTAAGAATATGGCAAAAAAAAATAATTATATCTTTGGGTATTCTAAAATCTGATGGCCAACTGCATCATATATAATGAATAGAATTTTAAATTTAAGATTTATTTTTTTCATAGTGTTTATTTTTGGGGGAAATTATTCTATAAAAATTTGTTATCAAAGCTTTTTTGTTTCCATTTATTAAATTAGCAATGTTCATTATTCTTGGCTTTGAGGACCAATTGATAAAACAGGCAAAACTCTCCATACAGTAGTGCCACTCAGTGCAAGCCAGAGTAATCAATGGATTCCAAAAGGCTTGTGCATAAAATCTCTATCTAGTGCCTACTCATCCAATATCCCCAGACTACTTTCTGGCTTGTGGCCTTCACCAGTGAGGAGCCTTGGATCTGTAAGCACTGCACCTAGATCTTAGGATCTAATGCAACCCTCCAGCAGCCACTTTTTATCTTTTTTTAACTACACAAGTATGAGAACAAAATTGAGAACACAATAATATTTTCAATCTAAGCTCATTAGTTTATATGGTCATATGGGTCTGAATTCAGTTCAGTACCCATACATTTTGGCTCCTCTCTAACGAGGAGCATATTGAATGAGTAGGCACTAGATAGGGATTTTGTGGACAAGTCTTCTGGCATCCATCGATTACTCTGGCTTGCACTACTGTATGGAGAGTTTTGCCTGTTTTAAAAAGTTATGAGCAAGCATAGGAAATGGTGATCATGTGATGTTTAGTGGCTTAAGACAAATTGATAAATAATAATTTTAATATACCATCTCTATCGGCATTAAAACTACAATCAGTTTCATCTGCTTTCCAAACTTCATCTCAAAAGTATCCATTGTCTTCAATAATTTGGGTTAGTTTTGGAGAATTTTTTTTTTTTTGCAATCCGCTCATATATACAATTTCACCTTTAATTTTTATATTATCATCATGTAAATGTCTTTGAAGAAATTGTGTTAGAAATTCATACTTTTTTCCCCAGGTCATAATTATTCATTTTATTTTTTAATCTGCTTGTAAATTCTTAATGATTTCTGTTTGATGATATCTTCATTTCACATTGTCTTTTATATATGATGTGATGATAATAATGGCTTAATTTTGTTTTAGAAACAGGGTTTTTAATACCAGTTTCTTTTTTTATGGTTTTTAATGGTTCTTTTTTCAAACCAAAATTTTTACCTATGGACATTAAACTTTCTTCAGTTGCAAGACAATCTAAAATTTGGGATATTAGTATTCAAGGAGATAGATTTTTTTTTTTTTTTGGGGGGGGGGGGTATTTGAAGTGTAATTATCAAATATTGTGGTAAAAGTTTATGAAAAATATTTTAATTATAGTTAGTAAATCGAAATATGGAAAATCATAATTTTCCTAGCAGCAAAATTTAATAAATTTATATTTTACATACACATTTTTTTCTACTAAATTTCGTTTAAGCATAAAATGATTTACAAAACTATTTTATTGAAGGGAGATAATATAAAAGTGAAATACTTTTAAATGTAAATTCTGAATCTTTTTTTTAAAAACAAAAATGAGATATTATTGAGAGGAATTTCAAAATTAACAGGTTTTTTTTTTAAAAAAAAGTATATTTTTTAAAATTAAATTCAAATATAAATTTAAACAAGAAAAATATTTTTTTAATTGGATTAGATGAGGTCTATCTAGAACAAGCCCATAAAATATGAAAAAGGAAATACCAAGAAATAGAAATTCCTCTATAATTTGTATCTTGTGTTATGCTGATGATCAAGTAGTTTTAGCTTATGATCATGATGATTTGGGTTATATGGTTCAAACATTATTAAAGGAATATAGAAAATGAAGACTGGAAGTTAATATAACAAAAACAAAAAATAAGTGTTGGTGTATATATATACAATGGATTGGAAAATATGAGGAATATAAATATCTAGATATAAAGATCACACAAAGAGACATAATAAATGAAGCTATAAGAAAAAAAGTATTAGGTAGAAAAACTATAGAAATGATAAATGAGATATTAACAAAAGTCAATAAATGAATGTATGGAGATAAAGTTTGGCAGTTAAAAATATGACTTATCAATTACAAAAATTGATTAATAATGAAAATTTAGGAAAGTCAAGAAGAAATTGGATCACTATTAAAAGAATTTGAGAAGTGATGAATATTCAACGTACTATAGTAACAATTGCTATGCTATGAATATGGTAGAATGATTATCTCAAGAAAGATTACCAAAATAATTATTAAGATAAATTTTACTGGGATAAAGATATAAGTGATTGAAATTTTCAAAAAGATTTATGGATTAACAGAGAAACATGGTAATTAATAATTGAAAGTCAAGTCATTATATAGCATTATAGATTAATAAGATGATAAAACAAATTGTGTAAAATGATAGTTTTTAATTTTACCAAGAGAGATATTTACTAATTTCTTTTTGTTAAAAGAAAGATTAAATTGTTTTGAAATATTTATATGGTACTAACATTTTTTTTTATAAATTATGACTAAATGCTATATTCCTGTAAAATAAACAATGAAAATCAAAAGCCTAAATAAACAACTTATCATCATCCATAATTCAAAAATTGGCAGGCTGTTATATATTTATTAAAATGTATAATTATATTTATACACAGGAACATATTTCTGTATAGATTAGAATATGAATTGATATGTTTTTTGTAAACCATTCAGATTTATATATCTATTAAGCAAATAATATTGGATTGTATAGCTTTTCTTTTTATTATAATTAAGCTAATTTAGCAATATATATAATAGCAGGCTGAAATCAATTAGCTTCATTTTAATAGACTTTACTACTTTGTATACCATAATCACAATATATCATTAGCCATTAAACTTTAGATCATTTATGCATTTTCTTTTTAATTAATAATGATAATAACATTCTTTTAAATCTTACTCTAATTGCTAGTTCTGAGAAAAAAATGGTTCATTTATTTTTTATAATGCTTTTAAAGAATAAATAATATGTATATATTTATATCATTTAATCATATTTATTTTCTTCTTTCACTTTTATTTGGGTTTACAAAAAAAAAAAAAAGGTATAATTAATATTTTTACTTATATTTTTAAATACATTACTATGCCCACTTATTCACAATAACTGTACATTTAACAAATATATTTGTATGACGTCATTAATGCCTGCCTAGTTTCAATGGTATAATGGCAGATTAGCAAGCTAAAGTCCATGGTTTGCATTTTCAGGACTGTTACTTCTGGGGCTCAAATGTTGTATGATACTTCAAGTAACATACTCATTTGATTAATTTAATTGATATCTGTGCTCCATAGATAAATTACTGATAGTTCTACAACCATGCACTTTGCCTAATTGATGAGGTTTGTTTTAAACTAAATATTTTAGTCTTTGTGCTTCATTGCCTATTTTTCAGGAATTAGCAATAACATCTAAAAGAAATTAAGTTTCATTATTATATATTCATAAGTTTAATATCTAATCATTATATAAATATAATATTATATATATTTTTTAGTCTTGTGTTTTCATTGTGGCCTGTCTGGACTATTTTAACTCCTGTCATCTTGTTTACTATATTCATGGCCATCATTGTAATAATTTCATTACTACCATCTATATAAGAATTGTTAATGGAGATTTTAGGTTGTTTTCTCATTTGTATATACAAAATTTAAGTTCTTGGAGATGTATGTATATATTTTTTCTTTTTAAAATAGAAAATACCAAAAAACAAAATTTTACTAAAATTCTTCCACAACCATGGTTTCATCTATTAACAAAATTAACTTTTTCAAGTTAATAGATGAAACTGTGGTTGTGAAAGAATTTTAGTAACATTTTGTATTTTGGCTAGAATATTAGTTATATGATTTTTTATTTTATTTATTATTACTTGTGTAGCTGTAGGCAGTATTTAATTTTTCTTTTTGTACTGGAATAATTTTTTTTTTATTATAAAAACAAAATGTATTTTTATATTTTATTATTAAAATGATTTAATTACACAGCTACTTTGTTTTTGTTTTTTTTTTCATTATTTTAAAAATTATTTTGATAATAGTGAAAGTTATGAGAATTATACTATTTATAATTAAATATGAAATATGGCACCTAATTAATATTAATGAATATTGATTCAAAATTAACAAGAGATGAACACACAAAATAATTGATGTCTTGTGCAGAACAATCACTGCTGAATTCATATCTCTTCTTTTATATATCAGAACTATTCTTTTGTTTTCATCTATTGTTTTTAGAATCCATTCAATTTGTAAGCAAGTGGTTTTCAGTTCATAGAGATTGTCAGGCAGTAGAATACTGTGACCAAAAAATGATAACACCATATCAATCCTTGTAAATAGTTTGTCATTACTTGCTGTCTTAGTATATTTTGTTACAACATGAGTTACTCTACCTAATAAATATTAATTAGACTTTACATTGTAATAAATTATATGATATTAAATCTGAATACTAAGAGAAGAATTTATTTAGAAAAAAAATTATATATGTATATAATAAATAGTAGATTCTTTGGGATTTATGGATATAAATATTTGAAATAATGTGAATTTTCATGTTTTGATGTAACAAATAAAACAATTAATTAATTGGTATTGCAAATTGAAATAATACCATCTAGCAATAATGCATGTCTGATCATTTTAAATTAAATATGGAACTGCTTTTAACTTATCAGTCAAGATTATATAAGTATAAAATACAATTGGGAAATAATAATACAGCTATATTATGGAGTGAATTATAGTAAAATAATGTACATTTAATTGATTCTCTAAGTATATTATATCTATGCAATGTTATATTTCATAAGATAAAGTATTAACTTCATTATCACTCTTGATAATAACTAAATTGTTGTTTTGTAATAAAAAGAAATGATAACAGTAATGTGATGTGATGCACTGTGACTTCTCCTTGTATGGAGTTGGGAATCTCTCAGCCACTATGCCCAGAGAAACCTGTTGCCACTTTGTCTTCCCTTTCCATTCCCCACCCTAAGTTTTTTCCATATTCTTCTCTATCCTACTCTATCCCATTTCCACAACATAATCTTTGTCAACTCCATGACATTTATATCCAAATCCCCCTTATTTTTCCCAAATCCAGCATAAAAACTAATAACTCACTTTCTATATAATCATTTTGTTTATATTTATTCTTCCACAACTTCATTATTTGTACTCTTTCTGCTTTCAAGCATTTACATTCAATTAACAGATGCCTAATATTTTCTATGCCTTTCTTACACAACTTGCAGACTAAATCACTCATATTTTTCCATTTGTGTGTATATTCTCTTGTTGCTAAAGATCCTGTTCGAGCTTTAAACAGTAAACTACTTTCCTTACTATTATCATAAATTAACTCACACCCAATATTCCGTTTAATTCTTTACACATTTAAACTCATTTTACTCTCCATAATGTTCTCCATCTCTCCAACTTCCTATTCTTCATTAATGCATCTATTCTTCTATCCCATTCCTTGCCATTCTCCTAATATAATCATCGCACCTTTTGTATAAGTATACTGACATAAATTTCTTGATCCAAATCTTCTACATACCATACTACCCTTCTCATCTATCTTGTTGCCTACCCTTTATTCATAACCCAATTAAATACTATTTTGACTATTCTCTTATTATTTATAAACTGCAATTTACTGAACATTTTCATTTTGCTTTTCACATCTCTCATATAAAAACTTGACCATCCCATTTCTCCTTGAAATGCCTCTTTGCCATTCACACACCTGCATCTAATGCATGTCTTCCTACTTCTCTTTGTACTTTTTCTAAGTAATCTAACACCCCTTTATTAACACTATATAATCTTGTAGTATATAAAGCTGAACATTTTTTATGTTGCTGGAAAACTCAGCAAGATGCAAAGTTAGCACCTCTCTTCGAATCGTGGGTCTCTTTTCTGCTCTTGTAGTTTGAGAAATGGTGGATGACATTGAACTTTATTAAAGAACAATTAGCCAAAGTTAAAAATAAACTATTAGATATAGTTGGATGGATTGTTAAATGAAATTGTAAGAACCAGTATCTAAATTTAAAATAAATTGTTCTGCAATAACAATTGCTTCTATTAGTTAAAGAAGTGAAGATAACAGGTACTTATTTTATTAGATATGACCAGGAAATTTGCAAATAAAAGATCCAGTTATTAAAAATATTTGCATACATATTTAATTCTACATATCCTGAAGAAAGAAAGAAAATCTTAGATGATAAATTTAATTAAAATATTAATAACTATTAACAATTATTATAGTTAGAGTAAATAGATTAATTAGTTCTACTCAATTTTCATTCTTTCACTTTTATTATGCAAACAATAATAATAATATTAAAACACAAAAATGTTCCATAATAAGAACTAAATATTTGAACAAAGTTTTCTTTTAATATTTATCATAAATTATTCAAATTTTATCCTTTTCACTTTAATCCCTAAATATCATAAATCCATTTTAATCCCTATTTAGTATTGTATCACATCTATCTTTGAAAATTTTGCAACTTTACAAACTTTAAACTATTAACTTTCAAGTATAGTATTATATTATAATTTACTATGTTTTAAATAAAATCAATTTCCAAATTAATAATAAATTTCTGTCAACAAAAAAATTCATGCATATAGTGTACCGGGGTCAAAACATGTTGATCCATTTAACATGAGCTGGAACTCACAAAATGTATTTCAAATCCAGTCAATCCCGAGATTTAGCTCAGGGACCAACCTGAATTAGAAGCCATTTCCTAAGCCCCAGATGAAATACCTAATGGATAACATAATGATGGCATACGAGAATTAATTCTTAAAGTCCGGCCCACTAGCAGAGCACAGAAGACAATGAGACTCAATATTAACTGCCTTATAACTTAACTAAAATATGCATACACATGGTTGTACATGTGGAAGTGGAGAAGGAATTCAAACTACTCAATTAAGTTAGACAATAAAAATAGCTTAATATAAAGAATTAATTATATACATTATGACTTAATTATATACATTACTATGTGTGTGAATGAGCAGTCTACCAAACGGTAGATAATTATATTGAAATTCATGCTAATGGTTCTCATATGCTCTTTTATCAATTAAATAAGAGATATACATTAACACACATCTTTGGTGGGTACGGTATTAAAATGCCAATCATTTATTACAAAGATTACATAATATTGCCATTAACGTTTTGATTTATGTTTCTGAAACAGTGACTAATATTATTTCGAGGAGCGTTCCAAGATTCATTACAGATATAATATAAACTATTTTCATGCCATTACGGTCATGAAAATAAGTAAAACACATTTGAAAATTACATTTAGTTATATGACAAAATATTTATTGAAAATTCTTTTAACAATAGTAAGAAGAACGCTTTATTTTCCCCAAGGCATATACTCTTAAATACAGAACTAATAAATTACGATGGTGAGATTGTATAATATGACTGAAATAACATTTTAATTAACAAAAAAAACTAGTAATATTTAAATATAAAACTAGTAATATTTGGCATTTATATATATATTGAGCAAAACACAATTTTAATATTGCAGTACTAAAATTGGGTCATGAAGCAAAAAAGATAATAAAAGGAGAAGTGGCAGTACTGATATCGTGGCAAAGAAATATTAGGAAAAGGTCATGCTTCTGGACAAAAAATGAAATCTAAGAACCCCCTTCTTGGGAAGTGCTTAGAGAAATGTGGATAAGGCATGCTGTGAATGTCACTGACATGCAGAGGCCTTTTATATGAAGAAAGTGGTCCTGGGAAGGTCAACTATCCACAGGACAAGGCATGAGAAGAAATATATGGGTTCGATTTTGTCGCAACCCCCAGATTAGAAGCACATAATATATTTATATATTCATGAAGACAAGCCAAATGTCAGTAATGCAGTATGAATGAATGCCACTAACGACACGGAATAGAATTTACTGCTTTAAAATAAATGACCCTTGTTTGAATGCTACAATTTAGACAAATAATACGTTATGCCACTATAATATATATAGAGAGAAGATTTCATTTAATAAAACATACGTTAAAATTTGACCCCCTCCTTTTTCTGTTATTTAAAATAATTCAATCCCATCTTCGTGGATTTTGATAACTAGGATATTTAAACATTTGATATTTTAAGAGTATGAAGAAACAAAAGTAAAATTGCAGTTATAGAGAAATCAAGTAATAGGTCACCCTTTCAGAATTTAATTAATAACATTTTAAAATTTTAGAGCATTAATTAGCCTAAGTTCTGGATTCACCCTGGGTAGAATCCAGAGTTAAATAACAACTTTTTATACTAAAACATAAACAATATTGACTTGTAAAGCAATCTGGTGGGCATATTAATGCATTATGTTTTAAGGAGATGTTAGTAACCTGAATTCATGGAGATTTACTTAAAAAGATGAAACATTTTAGAAATTCAACTCATCAGATTGCTTGAGCTTGACATATTAATAAGTAAAATAGATATATAAAATTAAGTAATGAATACATATAAATAAATGACCACAGCAAAGTTAAAGAAAGTTAGAGCATATGAGAGAATTAAATTTATAGAAATTATTTGAGAGCAATTTACATATTAGAAAAGTTACAAAGTTAAATCATACATTAGGAAAAATTGATAGGGTTCGAGATTAGTCAGCTAGATTTACTTTCAGGCAGTATGAAAATCATTACCTTGCACAATTTAAGAGTTCATTTCAAAGTACAGCATTTAATGGATTCATGTGAGTTCTTGGTGACAGCCAGCTTCCATTCAGCATTTCAGAGTTCTTTTTTTTAGGCTTTCCTTCATTTCAAGGCAGCAGGATATTACGGCAGCGAAAGATGACCCAAAAAGGTTGGGAAAGGCTTTCTACTAGATCATCATTTTTAAGATTTCAAAACAGTGTGGAGTCTAGTAGCAATCAGTTCTCTGAATATTAGCTAATCTGTTGGTGATCAAAATTAGTCTATTTTATACTCCTGCCCAGGTATTTGTGGAATGCTCTTAATTTCTTATTTTTAGCTCTAAATCTAATCTCCGGTCTAAAAAAATTATTTTTCTTTGTCCATTGTTTTTGAAGATGCAAACATTAGATAACATTCCAAAAATATATTCAAATCTATTTACAGATTGGAAATAGATTTGACAAAAATTAACAAAAGTACAATCGTTAATCTTAATCCCCATTTTATTTTAAGTAAAAACTTTTAATTAAAAATTTCTTCCAAGATTAAAACAATATTATATTTCTGCCCCTTTAATTATTTTTGGACAATTAACAGTTGCATCTTCCATCTTGGATTTTATAAAAATATACAGTTTAATAGAAAAAACAATTTAAAAAGAAAAAGTTTTACAAACTACGTATAATAAAAATATTAGTAACATTAATATTTTGTTAGTATTTTTGCTCCTTTAACTATATATATATATCTGAGCCATACCAATGTATTTTAATTTAATAAAAAATAATGAAAAGTTAAACTTTATAACTTAGGCACGCATCTCAAATATATACATAAAATATATATACATGACTAAAGGAGCAGGATGGGATATAGGGTTTAAACACAGGTTACTAGATAGGGCCATGAAGCTCAATCTTAAGCTAAGATTGACTGCTTCAATAGAAACACATTAATTGAATGTTAAAATGAATACCAACACATATAGTGTAGTTACTATGATTTTTGACAATATTTAGTGGTCTCTCAGATTTGGAGTTCAAATAAGAAAATATTTGCCTTCAATATAAAGAGATTTCTGGTCAGGCCTTTTCTTAATTATATCAAAGGAATTTGATTCTTTTATATTTATAATTATGACATAAGTATTTATTCCATAGAATTTTTGTTTTATTCTTAAAGAATTGTATCTTGTAAATTAAAATAAACTTCATACTTATGTAACATAGCAGTTTCAACTTAATTGAAGGCAAATGCAATGTCAAAATGTGTAAGTATAGCACCATGATATGCAATAAAAGAAAATTGATTTAATAAAGAAAAACAAATATAATAATTTATTAACAATGCTTTTTTTTTCTTTCCATTTTCTTTTTCCCAGTTTTAATAAACAGAAGTGATTTTTCTTAAATTAATTTAGCACATTAATTTTATTTTAAATCAGAGAGCCAACTCTGGCCTCGAAAGCTCTCAAACTGGTCCCTGGATATCTTCAGAAATATGTAAAATGAAAATCTATTTAAACATGCATAATACAAATATTGAATTAAGATTTAAATAAAATAAAATATTTAATTTCTCAACTGCATTTTTTCTGTCTCCAATCTTTATAATAGTTCTAATTCATTTTATTAATGTGAAATATTTCAATAAATTATATTGTGTGAACTATCTGACTATGGCTTTAATCTACGATTGTTTTTATAGTGATTTTCACAGATAAATGAACACTATCAAAAATAAAACTCAAATTTTACTTTGTTTTATTATTATATGCATTTATTTATTTATTTTTATTAGAATGGATCAATGTATATTTTTTTTTATAAAAAGAAATAGTAAATCGATATGTCTGAAAAGTATTTTGTTTAACAAAAAACACAATATTGGGGCATTATTTATTAAAACATTTTGATTATGACAAAATTGTTGGTGAAGAAAGATATTAAAATAAAATTTGAAAAGGAGCTTCATAAGATGGCTAACATGTTTCATAAAAAATACAAACAAGTCAGAAAATTCTGTGAAAGCAAGTTCCACTATTTTAAAAAAAGCAGAAATTCAATATCATTTTCTAAAGAGGTGTTTATAAAAACTGCATCCTAGCTGCTGTAGAATTAATCTGTCCAGAACATAAATTGAGAATATAAAAACATCATGAAGATTAGTTACAAGATGAATTGGAAAAAATTTCATTAAAATAAAACAGACATTAATAATAATGGTGTTATTCTATTTTTAATTTTAAAAAAAAATATGGCCCTTGTTTAAAAGAAGGAAATTTGATATTGACCTGCCAGTTGAAAAGTTGCTCACCCCTAATGATTAAGGGTAAATTAATTAAATTTTTGATCAATTTTAGCAGGCTAATGTTTGAGTGGATAATTTTGTATGATGCATGAATGATATTATAAATATTTTCAAATGGCCTTTGGTAGAAAAAAAGGTTTCCCATTCCTGGAGTAAATAATACTTTAATATAACATTAAACATATTATTGAATTTAGATAAATATATTAATTATTTATATACTTTATAAATTATTAGAATTAAAACATACTATTAATAATAATATAATTTATAAAAAAATATAAAAAGAAATAAATTTTTAAAATTAAAATGATCAATTGTAAATTTAGCTGACATTTTTATTGAAATAAATAAAATAACATAAGTTCTAAACAATTTACAAATATTGTATAAAATATTCTCTTATTCTTCTCTTTCACTTTATTGTATAAAATAATCAATTTTATATAGGCATCATTATATAATATATTCCATTTGATTTAAAATATGCAATAAATAACATAAATTGATATTTCATTCTACAAGTATAATATGCATGTAGATTGTATGCATGTGTGTGTATATATTGTAAGGTGTCATCTTATAATTCACTAAATATTTAACTAAAAGATAAAATTTTAATGTAGAAAAATAACCAGTGGCCTTTTATGTATAACACCAAGCAAGAACTACACAAATAAATCAAATATACACTTAATTGTATATTAATAACTATGTAAATCTGTCAATTAAAACCATATTTATAACAATACCGACTTTAAAAATCAAACCTATAAATGCAAGCAAGCAAAAACCTCAAAAAACAAAAGAAAGGAATAATAAATATTAAATTTGTTTGTTTATTAATCCAGTATAAAATTTTACAAATATCAAAATGATGTCAACAATGCAAATAAAAGCTCGAACTCAAACTAATACATCAAAAAAGCAAATATGATACAAGATAGAATAACCATACTTTTAGAAATGATATAATATAAAAACAATTTTTTTTTCTTCTTCAAACTGAGACTTAAATTTGTCATCAGCCAGTTAATACATATTTGATTAAAATTTAATTTCAAAGCAGTCATTCGAAAACAGATTTGCAGCCATTGGAAAATAAAATATCTCCAGAATAAAAAAATAATTTTGGAAAGGAAAGAGAAATTGGTTAAAACTAAGACAAATAAATTATATTTTCAAAAGAACTTGCCTTATAAATTCCTAAAAGTAATTTATTCGTAATCTTGATCCCCAATATCAAAGTTCATAAGCCACCATAATCACAACCTGAGAAAATTGACCAAAGAAACTTACCACTAATTCCATAAAACTAATATTTCTAATCCAAGTTAGTAGCTAGGAAAGAATGAATCATGCGTGGTTACGAAGTGAAAAAACATTGTGGGAATGGAAATTTTCATCATATAACCATGAGTTTCTGATATGAATATCAGTTAAAATTGACAGCCATGCTGCAGGGAAAAGATTACAATGTGCTACAATCCATTAATGAAATATCTCAACTGAGGAAAGATTGCTTATAAAAAAGCTTGAGTCACCATCACAAATATCCAAATGACGACTGAATACAATCAGATGAACTATCACCCAGTTAAGGCAAAAAGAACTTTTCTAAAGGCAAAGATACCTGGATGTTTTCTAATATGAAGCATAACATTTTGAACTATGGCTAGATTATACTGGATTAATATTATGTTATGTTTTTATTATTTTACTTATTTTGATTTATTTCTTTTGAGAACAGATGATCAACCCATCCAATCATCAATTAGTTTGTAGGGAAGGGGAGTCATCAATGTTAATATTAAATTTTCATTTAGTAATAAAATATAGATGCAGATCCCTGAGCTTTCTTGTTAACAGACTCAACAATCTATTGATTTGAGAGGTGAGATTTTGCTTTATACAATATTAAATGCTCACACTCCGACAGTTAGAGTATTTGATGTTCAATGTGTTCAATTAATTTAGTTATTAATTGTTTGTTATTTGGAATGCATGACTAAAATCTTTGAATGATTGGTCTGTTCTAATATAGATCTATAATACACTAGCAGGGAGGGGGGAGCTCAGAATCTAAAAGCAACATTCAATAAATTGCAAAATGCAGACAAAAGGATCAGAAATTAATGACCAACTGTTAGGAAATTTAGTTAGCAAAGATTTAAATGTTAGGATATAGTTTTAAATTTTCTTATCTGTTAATTTAAAATTATTAAATTAGAATAAGGAATGACCATCCTTCACAGGTTTGGATGATTCAATACTTAATGAATATAAATAAAGGATGATCATGCCTATACAACCATTAAATGATAAGCAAGCATACCATTTTTGTTATAAAACAATCATGAATAAAAAATTGTCATTAAAATAAATTTGTTAAACATTCAATATTAAATTAAACTGTTTTTTGTCATCTTATTTATGTATTTTCTAAATAATCAGGCCATACGCACATCCAATTCACATGTCTGACAAGAAATAACCATACCTTGAAATAGAGTACATATATATTCTTCCTGAGTTTGAACACTGGCATAATAAGGATCAAGAAGAAGTGAAGTAAGAGAAGTTATGTAAGTGTGAATTCCATCTCGCTTAGTAATCATTGTGGGACCACTTCACAAAATTTAAGCAAATCGTCAATCAACTGACTCACTTTATCATGGTTTATATTCTACCTTGAAACCCAATGAGCAGATAACCTCTCATGGAGAACAAAACCATCCCATTACATCTGGCACCCAATATGGGGTTCAAACCATAAGATTACTTCATGATATGCTAATAATTTTAATAGGTGGCAAATGGAAACTCGATAAATGAGAAGCCTCAATAAATACATGCAAATAAAATAGTCATATATTCAGCTAAATAAAATATAAAATGAGATACAAAGTAGAATGTTAAAAAAAACAAATAAAAGTTAAATTGGGACTCATATTAAATGTATGACAGTAGGAAAGTATGATATCTATCAAATTACTTGACATATATAAAAGAATTATTTTGAGATAAAATTGTATAAAACTATTTTATGAAACAAATATAATAAAACATAATGGATATATTAAATAATAACTAGAAGTAAAATCAAAACATTAGAATTACAAACTAGGAAAGAATCCAAAAGAAAAAAAATCAGACCAGACTGATATAAGATCCTATTAGGGATAATTTAGAAACTTCTACTCTTGAAAATCTAATAGAATAGAATGTTGAAATATCTGGGGGGGGGGGACTATCAGAAATAATTCAATCTCGAGAAATGCCAATGACTGGAAACTCGAAGGAATAAACACAAATTATCCTATTTTCAACCAGATGGTGATAATGATGCAACAAATGTTTATTAAAATGGAAAAACTTCTGATTTATCTAATAAAATTGAAAAGCAAAGTGCTGATTTGAAAGCAGATTTGTCGAACAAAATAGAAAAACTGCTGATTTATTTAATAAAATGGAAAAGTAAAATATCTAAAGGCAGATTTTTTTAACAAAATAGAAAAACAAAATGTTGAATTGAAAAATGAATTAAAATTAGATATACTCACTGTCAATAAACAAAATACTGAATTAAAGGAAGAAATGAAAAAGAATATTGATGAAAGGAATCACAAGTGTCAAATTAGACTCACTGAATTCGGAAAACAAATAGAAAACAAAATTGTTTATAAATTCATTGAGATGACCCACACTTATGATAATTTGAAACTTGAAATGGTAAAATATCAAGAACAATATCAGTTAAAATTGAATAAAGAAATAAGAAAATGCATTTAGAAGTAAATCATTTCATAAAAAATTTAAATAAGCTAGAGAATTATGAGAAGAAAGCTAGCTCTATAGAAAATGATAACCAATTGTATAGGAATCAGACAAAATTTTATTGAAACCAAACTTACTCAATGTAAGGACATTTGAAAAACTAATCAAGAATCAAAATGATCTACAAAATCAAGTAAAGAATGTGAACAGCTCAATGAATCAAAAATTTGAAAACCTTGAATCCGAATTTTCCTACAAAATGCAAACATTAAAAGATAACCATATTCAAGATATATGAAATGTTAAACTATCTGAAAATGAACATGATCTAAATATGGAAAAGCTAGATCTTATTTTAAAAAAATTAACAGTATGGATAACAAACAGAATAAAATAGATGAGCCATATGAAGTCTACAAAGAAATAGGGAATTTACCCCAAATATATGGCATAAAAGAAAAACTTTCAATGTAAGCAGGGAAATTACCAACAATCAAATGATAAAAACACCCATAAATACCTCAAATGAAGTATCAGAAACAATAATGCACAAATGAAATTCCATTAATCAGTTCGTAAGACAAAACATTTAATGGATCTACGAATGAGACTCCAATTAAACATAAAAAATCTCAATTTATATTTTTCAGTTAATAATCGATTAGAGGGGGAGAAATTAATCATAGCCTATAGTCATTTGCAAGGTGATGTGCTGTCATGGTGGGAGTCTTTGTTTCAAACATCATCCATATATGATGGCTATCAGACCTTATTAATAAAAACCTTTCAGAACAAGGATCAACAAGAGACTTATTATACCAATTATTACAGGAAAAATACAAAAACACCCTTGAAGAAACATTGACAACATTTTTTAGAGGACAGGTAGCCAAACTAAAAATATTAAATACATATCATCTGAACAAAAACCAAATAATAAGAATAGTAAAACATAATCTCTCACTAGAGATAGAGCAATCTTTACTTTGTGTTAATGCACAAAGTATCGAACAAGTAGCAGACTTATTAAACAACATCGACTTAAAAAAATATAATATGATCAATAAAATACATGAAAAGAGGAAAGGTAAGTCAATGTTTTAAATTACAAAAGAAGGAAATACAATAACAATCCATATCACTGGAAAGGCAAGTCAAATCAACTTTTCAATAATAATAATGAAAGAACAAATAACAAGTATCAACATAATATAGGATCCATAGTTGTCTTCACCAACAACCCACAAAAACTAAAAATCAGGATGTAGTAAATATATACCTAATTCCACTTCATAAACCAAACTAAAATGGTACTTGAGACATAATTCTTCATCTCAAAAAACTATTAAAGAAGAGGAATCGAAAATAAACCATTAAACAGGGAAATCACTGATTTAATGTGTTCATGGGAAGATAAAGCACCTAACTACACTTTAAAAAGTTGGCCCATGATAGAAATTTTGTTTGAGGATTTTCTAGTGAAGGTTTGTTAGGTTCTGGTAACAAATTATCGGTAATATCTGACAAAATTTATAATAAAATTTTTAATAAAAATCCTAATATTACGATTTTACCACTTAGATCAATACAGGTTACCATGGCTAACAATAGAAAAGTTAAATTAGCATAGAAACAAATTTGGATCAAGTTAAAAATCAGCTAAACAATCGTCTATCATATTTTTCTTATATTAAATGGACTTATACATGAAATAATTTTAGGGGCAGACTACCTACATATGAACCAATGCAAAATTGATTTTCCAAACAAATTAGGGTAGGTGGTGAAAGTTTAGGTATGTCATTATTTTCAAAACATGACATATCTAAAATTGATTGCATCACTAAGCATGCGGGTCAAAATCCATGGCATGTACAATGCCTGAATACTAAAACCTTATCGAGGAAAAACAGATTAATTGCCACATAGAAGTAATTATATGATTGGTGTACGATTAGATTACTTGAGGTTAAAATAACTAAAAGTAATAATCAAAAAATAATAAATTCTTTACAACAGTTATATAAATACCAACATTTTTTTTATACATTAAAAGTCTTATTCAGCACTTGATTTGGTAACCTTTTCAAATGTTAATAATCTATTTTTATAAATTTTACTAATATTATCAAAACTGGAAAAGAATAAATATCTTTATGCTGTTCTTCCATAAAATAATAATCAGAAAATAATAAATTCTTTACAACAACTATATAAACATCAAAAAAAAAAATTTATACATTGAAAATCTTTTTGGGGGCACTAAATCAGGTGCCGAAAAAGGTTTTGAAAGTAATAATTTTTTTTATATATTTATATAGATGTAAAGAATTTAGGTAATAGTTGGTTAGCTGTTCTGTGTCCCTAGGTTACATTGCAGTACCTATCAAGAACCCTCAAGAAGCATGCAACTGATAAATTTCTATCCAAAATTGCTGAAATCAATGTAAAATTGAAATGCCTAAGGCAACACAAAGAAATCTCTGAAATTGCTCTAAAATACAAATTACAAAAACAAAAAATTGATGTAAAATTAAAATGCCTAAGGCAACATGAAGAAATCTCTGGAATCGCTCTAAAATACAAATTACAAAAACAAATCACTGAAATACATACACAATCCCCCCCCCACACACACACACACACACAAATCATTCAAAAATAAGTAAAATACAAATTACAAAAACGAAAAAATCATGAATGCTATTTTCAAATGCCTATGAAATAAAACAAAGCGATACTTAAAAAACTGGCAGATGGCAGGAAAAATTAATTGCACTACACTTAATAAAAAAAATTTTCTCTGACTTTCAACATTATTTCATGGAGTATCAACAAATAAAAAAACTAATTAACCTACTTTTCAAAAATATAATACTAATTGTCATCAATATTTAAAAAATAAGACTCAATGGTAGTTTCGAATCTCTATATATTCCTGTATGATGAAACTAGAGAGGAGAAAGCATATTTCATTATTTAAACTAGGAAGGAGAAAGCATATTTTATTACCTAACTAAAAGATATAATAATTCACAAACTTTATATATTTCTTTATGATGAAACTAGGGAGGAGAAAGCATATTTTTTTATCTAAACTAGGGAAAAGAAAGCATATTTGGTAATGTAACTAAGAGATATAATAATAATTCACAAATCTTATATATTCCTTTATGATGAAACTAGAAAGGAAAAAGCATATTTCATTATCTAAACTAGGGAGAAGCAAGCATATTTTGTTATCTAAGAGATATAATAATAATTCACAAACCTTAATAACAGACTAATACATATTAAGTAATTAAATATAGATAATAATGAGCACATAGTAATCTGTTGTTATTTCTTAGAATAGATTTTAAAGCAGCAATTTATATCAGCTAAAAAGCAATGAGAACATTACACCAGATAGCTTCTAATTGCCTTTCCCAAAAATTTATTAAGTTAATTATTCTCTGCTTTGAAATTATGGCATATCATAACATGAATGTAGAAATGAAATAAAATAATTAGAATAAAAAATAGGCATGGCCACAGATTATAGAAAATATTAAAATAAGTGATTACAGTTACAGGAAAATTTATTAAAAAGTTACATTTCTAGGTAAGACTGTTACAGTTACCATTTAGAGATTTTATTTTAACAAGAATTTTAAGTAATTGAGAATTTATAATTTAACAAATATTCATTATAGCTAGCTTCATTTAAATATAAGTTTTTAAAATAGATTTATAGAGATCTGCAGTGAAAAAATATTACCAATTTTCTTCCAGGCTGAGTTGTCCGCCATTTGTAGTAGGTAGTTGAAATTCTCCATTCTGGTGAATTCAAATTTGGGCATTCCTAGATCTCTCCATTAGTGATGAAATATGGGGTTTATATATTAAATTTTACCCATCTATTGCATTTGATTACAAGCTAGGTTTGCAGAAAATTTAGTTTTCTATTGATCATATTTTCTTTCACTTAAAGTTTGTTATTTTTAAAATTAACATTTAACCTACACTCATTAAAATTTAAAAACTGATAAATAGTTGTGTAAACATTTCATTATATATGTATGAGATTCTTAGGAAAATTAAAGATTTAAAAATATAAATATAATCACACTGTAACATAATTAAATCTATTTCATGTCACAGTTTGTACTCACTCTAAATAATTTTGCAGAACTTAGGTCACATGACAGATTGAAAAATACAATATCTGGTCCCTGCAGGTAAATCAATTTGTATGTTTTTAAAATTAGAATGGTATTTTTTTTAGATTAACACTAACTAAAACAAAACATTAAAAAAAGTAAAATAACACATTTTCTCATTTTAAATTATAAATCAAATAATCTATAT
>JAQFVV010014766.1:0-27515 GCA_028023455.1 Epiperipatus broadwayi | reverse complement strand
ATATATATATACACGAAGATAGGCTAAATGACAGAAACGCAGTAATGATACATGTCTCTAACAACATTGAATAAATTTTACTGCTTTAAAATAAATGATCCTTGTTTGAATACTATAATACGCCATGCAATTATAATATATATAGAGAGATTTACATTTCATTTACTTAAAATATACTTGAAGATTTTATATAGCAAAAGAAACATTAAGATTTAGATTTCAAATTAATAAAATATACGTTAAGATTTGATTTAGTAAAAGAAACATTAAGATTCACTCCCATCCCTTTTCTGCTATTTTAAATAAATCAATCGCATCTTCGTTGATTTTACAATAACTGAAATATTTAAATACAAGATTTGAAATTTTAAGAGTATGACAAATGAAGTAAGATTAGCAGTTATATAGAAAACAAATTATAGGTCACTCTTTCAGAATTTAATAAATAATTATAAAATAAATGTTTCAGAGCGTTAATTAGCTTGAGTTCTGGATTTTCCAGATAGAAAACCCAGAGTTAAACAAATACATTTTTATCATAAATAAAATGTTGACTCAAAAAACAATCTGGCGAGTATATTAATAATAATGCATTGTTTTAAATGGACATTAATAACTTGCTTTGTGAAGGTTTACTTAAAAAATGCCAGAAAAGATTTTTATAAATTAAAAATTGCCAGTTTGTTTGAGATTAGCAAATTAATACAAAAAAGCATATATATATATAAAATCAAGTAATAAATATCTATACATAAATGACCACACTGAAGTTAAGGAAGGCTAAAAGCATATGAGATAGGATTAGGTATAAAGAAATCATTTGAGAGCAAAATTACATTCATATATATATATATATATATATATATATATATATATATATATATATATATATATATATATATATATATATATATATATATATATATATATAAAGGCAAAGTTAAAGAATACATGAGAAGAGATCTTGATAGATTATTTAGACTAAATTGACTATTAGGTGGTGGCTTGGAAATTTACCCTGAAATTTTAAGAAACCATTTTAAAGTATAGCATGTGCACAGTGATTGAAATGCAAGAACTTCGATGGCAGGAAACTTCTATTAACATTCTAAAGTTTTTTAAGACCTTTCTTCATTACAGGGCAACAGGATATTACGGTAGCGGCTATGGCCGCTGAAGTGTGGTGAATTTACTGCTACATCATTTCAAGTTTCACCATGATGTTAATCTTCATTCAGTAGTAGTTAATCTCCTCTGTTCTCCAAAATTCAGTCATGTTATACTTTTTCTTTTATCAGTTATTTTTGAAAATGCAATTGTAAGATAACGTCCAAAAATAAATTCAAATCTATTTCCAGATTAGAAATACCATTTGACAACATGTTTTTTAACAAAAGAATCTCTAATCTTAATCCCCTTTTAAGTAAAACTTTACTTAAAAAAAATACCTCCTTTAATTATTTTTGGACAATTAACAACAGTCACATCTTCCATATTGGATTTTATAAAAAATATACAGTTTAATAGAAAAACAAGCAATTTAAAAAGAATAAGCTAAAAATGACATATAATAAATATTTAAAAAACATCAATATTTTGTTAGTAAGTTTTACTCATATATATGTATATATATATATTTGAGCCGCATCTATAATACTTTAATAAAAAAAACTAATAATTAATAAAAAGAATTAATAATAATTTTAAAACATGTTATTAAAACATTAAATTTTATAATTTAGGCACGCATCTCAAATATATACATGAAATATATATACACGACAAAAGGAGCGGGATGGGAAATAGGGATTTAAACACAGGTTAGTAGGTAGAAACATGAAGCACAATCTTAAGCTAATATTGACTGCTTCAATAATAATAATAATAATAATAATAATAATAATAATAATAATAATAATAATAATAATAATAATAATAATAATAATAATAATAATAATAATAATAATAATAATAATAATAATAATAATAATAATAATAATAATAATAATAATAATAATAATAATAATAATAATAATAATAGTAATAATAATAGATTTATACTTAAATATAAATATATCACAATAAATATTCAAAAATTTTAAACTTTTAAAAGAGATTTTGTTAGCTATAACAGAATTAATCTCTTAGATTTTAAAATAAATAACAAAGATTTTATTGATTTTGTAAAATAAAAATAATCTTTCTAATGATAATGTATAATCTTTTTCTGTTGATTGTGATCTCATTTTTTTAATATAGAAACAAAATGTGAACATTTAAAATTTCTTTCCATAGTAGTAAACAAAAAATGACAAATATATTATTTTCTGATAAGTAAAAATGTGAGACAAAGAAAAATGTCTGAACATGCTGAAATCTGATAGAGCTTTATAAACAATTACTAAAGTCATTTAAAAGTTTAATCACTGATTATGTTGTCAATCAAAAACCATTAACACAGCACAACACTAAAAGTGGTGCTTGTTGAACTTCCTCTTGTGACAAATCTGATTTGCTACCAGTTCACAAATGAACGCATATTGTCAAATAGTGGTAATGATTAAAATATGTATGAAAAAAATTAAAATTAAATACTATAGTTAATAAAAAAAAGGGAAAAAAATGTTTGACTTGTATTATTTTTTTCAAATATTTGAAATATTTTATTAATTATACTTTATTTTCTTATTTTTAATGCAAATTTTAAAGTAATTTTTTTCTTGTTGTTTTGCTTTTATGCAATGTCTGTAAATTACAAAACTTTTCCCCCATTTTTCAAGGTAAATTAAGTCTATTTTTGTGTGATTTTTTTAATGTGGGTTTTCTGCAGAACCTATCTACCACATAAAACGAGACACTGGTATAAATACAAAGTGAATTATGCTTGTATTGTTTTATTTTAAAACTTTTCAAAATTGTATATTCTCTAATTTGAGATCATTTATGGGAAACATCTCATATAATTGTATTTTTATTGGACTTTTTCTATTGTCTTATATGATTATTGAATGTCTTTATGAAAATTTAACTTTATTTAAATATTCTAAATATATTCAACTGTTAGTAATAGCACATCACTTTAAAACATCACCATCACAAAACTTCAGGAAAACTTCTCATATATTTCTTGATGAATGATTTTTATAAAAAAAATTGTATAAAATTTATGACATCTTGTATAAAAATAAATTTAAATACAGTATTTTAATATTTAATAATATATTTTGAATACATAATTTTCAAAATATATATTATTGATTACCTTTATCAGATATGAAAAGACAATCCAATGTGTTGTCAGTTTAGAAAAAGATAAAAAAATTGAGTCTGATACAAACACCATGAAAGAAGTTATCAATGAAAGTATCAATGATGTAACAGAATTATTATAATCTGATAATACAGATATTGCTATAAATATTTTATAAAAATCACAAGATGAAAATGAATAAAAAATTATGTTGACCGATGGCTGAAACATCACACAAACAAATTATTTCAAAATTCAATACACAGGGCTAGAAGTTAAAAATGGTAAATAAGAATGCCCTGTATATTCAAAATATAAAAAATTTGAAGTTAAAGGTAACAAACATTATCATTTATTAATAGAATGTTTGGAAACATGAACAGAAACAAATGGAACACTGAAAGACACAAGATCTATATCTTTTTTATATAAAAATATAAAAAAAATTATTCTGAAATTTTGATACAACTCATATGATCAAATTATTGATGTGTTATATTAAATGGTATTTAAGAAAAGGAAAAGTTCAATGGTGAAGCATCCTGTGCTGCACAATCTAAAATGACTAAAATGTTCATAGGAGCCAAGGAGAGGGCCTAAAAATTTTCAGGATAAAGGGATGAGTCTTTAGTGGATGTCTTTGTGAACTCAGCAATTACTGTTCCTCCTAGGAGGATGGATACTGGTTTTCTTCTTTGATGCTCTGAATCACTAGACATCAATGGGAGATGTTCTAACATTTGCTGCTTTACAGTCTATAGGATGGTAAGAGACCTCATCTCTTGAGACCTTGGATGACAAACCATAACATGGATGTCACTTTAACATTTGTTAATTTAGGATCCATTGGTAGCTGTAAGTTATTATCATTATTAGGATCAAGGGACAGAATCATCTTACCAGGATCTTTATTGGTCAAATCATGATTGGATCACTGATCATTTGTCTTAGAATCAGACCTACATTTTGTTTCTGGTAGGTGTGGGACAGGGGGTTTACTGTGTGAATAGCTGATACTATTGCCATTATGTTTGTTGTGGCACATTTTGCCCACCATTGATTTGGAGCCTTTGTTCAATATCTTTGCCTTTCTTTTTATAAATTGAGGCACTGGAGGAATCTCTTCCATTGAGGAAGACACTGAGCTGAAGGAACACACTCATTGAATGAGCAGGAGATAGCAAAGGGTTAGGCACATCACTATTGATGGAAGTCAATTGAGGATAGGCAGTATTATTCATAGCTTCAGATACCAAAGGGTCAGATATAGTAATGTATGCATTCATGGCCAGAAACATTGAATCTGAGTTACAATGATGCATTCTGGCTTTGATTCTTTTACAATTACGACAGATCCTGACTGGACAGTTTCTCAACAAGTGGCTCCTCTGCTGACAGAATAAACATTTTGGAGGAACACCACAGAAGGTGATGATAAGAGTGGAAGACTCCACATGATAGAGGGTAGGAATGTCAGCAGGGTTTGATTTTTTTATTCAAGGTGAATTCAAAGGAGGCAGGTTTAATATATACTGGAAGTTCTGCCCTTTTAATTTTTAGGCACCCAAAATTTAAAACTTTACCATAAAACCTAAGTAATTGCTGCAAATCATTTTCTTTAAATCTAAGGTAACAGTTTTTGATCATGCCTGATAAGATTATGGGGCAGTTCATGTTAATGTGGTGAATAATTTTGAACATCAAGATATTTAAAAAAATTTTGGAAGAAAATTGTCTGAACAGGGTTGTTAAATTCTATTATTACATAATTATTATTAGGATATTGCAAAATTTTGTGAATTAGCCTCCATAATTTTTTTGTTAGCTCTATAAAGTTCATCAATTGGGAATTAATATAAATTACATGAAGGGTTGGTAACAGCCAAGATTGAAGTATTTTCACTGTAAAAGTTAAGGTTGGATTTATGTGGTTGAGTGAGAATGGCGTTACTAAATTTATTGTTATCAAAACAAGGTCCTTTTGCTCCAAATTTAAATTAGGAAGATTGGGGTTGCTGGAACTAACAGGAAAGTTCTTTTTCATTTCATCAATTAAATTAAAAGGTCTTTGTGATTTTTTTTGAAATTTCTTTTGTTGTAAGGTTAGGTTCACTCTGGCCTAACTGTATAACATTAGCATAAGAAGGATTGTTATTAATAAATATGTTAGATTGATTTTTAAAAGGGAAAGCTTTTAAGTTGGAAGCCACTGTGTTAGGTTTCCCATTTTTATCAAATTTACTGTTATGAATATTTGATACAGCAAAATTATGAGGAAAATTAAAAGTAAAATTATTATTACTATTCCTCAAGCATGGGAAATCCAGATTTTCAATGAACTCTGTAGAGGCTTCATCATATTCCTTATTGGTTTAAAATTTGAACTGGGGGATCATTTGGGATGAGCTTTTAAAAATAAGACATTTTCTATTTGACTGTGGAACCTCTAGATGGTGAGATTGATTGCAGGGAACTAGATCCTGAGTTATCTTGAATTCCAAAGATGGCTTCTTCCTCAGCTTGTTCTATTGATGCTTCTTTAAAACGGTTGTAAGTCTTTTTAATACTCAGTAATTTATCCATCCTTAGCTGAACATCAGAGTAAGTGATTAAACTTTATATGAAATGGTTTCCACTTGGAAAATATCCAGAAAACCACAAGAAATTCATTTTTTTTTAGAGCCTGAAATTCAGTGAAATTATCTACATGTGCTCTGTATAAGCTATACCTTTCTGTAAAGAAAATGCTTATTTATAATGAATCAATTTTGCATAATAAAATCATAAAACTTAATAAAGAATGTAGTGAATCAATATTGCAATAAATGTTGATAAATTAAATGAAAAAGATGTGTTAATAGCATCGAAAAAATTTAACACAATTTATAATTTGGCAAAAAATGTTTATCCCATGTTTGTTTTATCCAATTTAATAGAATTACAAATTAAAACGAGTCTTGATTTAGGAATATCATTACATTTAAGATATACAGCAGTAACAATAGTGGAACACATTTTCAAGAACATAAAATTATAAATATTCTATAAAATAATAGAAAAGAAACCTGTCTAACAAAGCATTTTGATAATTTCTTTATCAAGCTATGTTGGATTTTAGTATATCTTGGACAGAAATATAATGTATTAACTATTACTTTAAGTGCATATGGATTTTCAGATAACTATTTGATGGATTTTTATTGCATTTTCTTCCAATGACTCTAATGTAATGTGGAGAAATAAATCAGGCATTGCAATTAAACTTTAGGAAAATTTTTCACATATTCTTCATTTAGCATTGCTTAATCATCATGTACAATTAGCATTAGACGATTCAATAAAGTAAATTAAAAAAGGAAATCAGTCAGAAATATTTATAGATAAAGTATCTGCATTTTATCACCAATCTTCAAAAAGTCAATGAGTGTTACATCCAATTGCAGATAAGCCGAATGTAAACATTTTAAAAATCCATTGCATTTTAGAACCTTGAAAGGCTGTATGCAGTTTAAAAACAGATTTTGTAATGTGGAGAAATATGGCATTATGTAGATATTTTGCATCCAATAGTAAATATTCCATTATTATTATATTTCGAATTTTACAGGGTTTAACATTAATAATTGATATTCTTCAAGAATTGTCATATCTCCCAAAGCTCTACAGAATAGAAATATAAGTATCCAACATTTTAACTATCAGAATAATAAAATGTTATTAATAATGTGAAAATTTTGAAATATTCATATGAAACTAAAATTGAATGAACATTGCAGTCTACACAATTTGAAGGACTTGCACTTGCAAGCAATATGAAATTTAAGAAATTACTAAAAGAACTTTTAATTTGTAATGCTCAGTCCTTAAAGGACAGATTATTGCTGCAAAAGAATTTTAACATAAAAAATAAAAAAAAAATGAAGAACTGAAGGGAAGAAAAAATAAAAGCTCTCAATTTTAAAATATTAAATTAATGTAAATTATTTTAACGATTAAGTGGAGATGGTTTAGAATAAAAAATACTTGCAGAATTTCCTACTACAATTAAAAAAGCTAGTCTATTATGGAAACAATTATAGTAAACATTTCTGAAGCTGAAAGGGCATTTAGTACAATGTACACTAGTGTCAGTATAAAACAAGAAAATCTGATAGTAATACATACTTCAGATCTACTGATAAATTCATTAGATAGGCTTTTAAATCAATTTAATGTAATTTTGTAAATAATATTTAATTTATAAAGCGCAAACAGTATTTGAAATTAATCTGAGAGACTACAAACCTCTCGCGCTTATTAGGCAATAAGGTGTTACTAATAGCAATCAAATCGTAAATACAAGACATAGAATTTAACAAGAAGAGGGCATCCATCCTCCTTTTTACTTGTCTTTCTATATATCCAAGCCAGTCTGAAGTACTTAGATTTGAAAGTGTGAATCTTCAAACATATTCACATTTAATTCACTGAGTTTAAATTACAAACATACAGCATGAAATCCTACTATTTACTATGCAGCAGTTTTTAGATGTTATAACTTGCAGTAACGTATGTAAATAATATTTAATTTATAAAGCACAAACAGTATTTGAAATTAAACTGAGAGACTGCACACCTCTCGTGCTTATTAGCCAATCAGGTGTTATTAATAGCGATCAAATCGTAAATACAAGACAGAGAATTTCTCAGTTTAATTGCAAAGATCGGTTTGCGCTTTATAAATTAAATATTATTTACATACGTTACTGCAAGTTATAATATCTAAAAACTGCTGCATAGTAAATCTTAGGATTTCATGCTGTATGTTTGTAATTTAAACTCAGTGAATTAAATGTGAATATGTTTGAAGATTCACACTTTCAAATCTAAGTACTTCAGACTGGCTTGGATATATAGAAAGACAAGTAAAGGGGGGGGGGTGGACGCCCTCTTCTTGTTAAATTCTCTGCCTTGTATTTACGATTTGATTGCTATTAAAATACAAATAATGTTTTCACTGCTACAAGTAGACTTTTGAAATGTAAATAACTTCAAAATAACAACATATTTAATCTAAACATTACCCACAATTTCACTTATCTCGCATACAGCCTTAATATTAAAAGAACATGAAAATAAGTTGATTGCTTCAGAACCACAAAGTTTTAATAATAAAGATTATTTAATTATTTTTATTTCATACCTCTCAAAGAAGACAACCATAGCTTCATCAAAATTAATAGTGTGACCTGTATCTTTTTTATGGATATTTAAAGCAGAATTAAGATATTTATTTTTAACCATCCTTTTATGTACCTTTATTTTTTTATTTAAGCTTCTGGCCACACTATTAATTTTGATGAAGCTATGATTGTCTACTTTGAGAGATATGAAATAAAAACAAGAATTAAAAAACCTTTATTCTTAAAAAATTATAATTCTGAAGCATGTAAATTATTTAATAGTTTTAAGTTTGTATGGGAGGTAAGTGGAATTGTGGTTAATGTATAGTGTAAATATGTTATTTTGTAGTTCTTTACAATTGAGAAGTCTGCTTATAGCAATGAAACTATTGGTTGTGTTTTAGAATTTATTTTTTGGCTAATCTAGTCGAATTGTGGATTTGAGGTAATTTTGATTAATTAATGTATATATACAATATTTTTAATCAATGGACATTTTATTTGTATATATACTGTACCTGAACATTATGCTACATGGATTCAAATCTTTCAATTTCCACTTCATTAATATTAAAGAGACATTTTTTTTAAAGAGGAAAAAAAAACATAGAGAAAGTTCAAATTGTAATTTTTATAATATTTAAATAATTGTTTCAAATAGTTGATTTACATATGTGTAAAACACTTCTTGGCTAGATATTACAGTATAGGTATTGAGTTGTAGCAAACTTTGTGAGAAAAAAAGAAAAAAGGCAGCATTTTAACTTTTTTTTTTTAAAGATTAAAATATATAAATTTTAATTAAATCATTTTTTTTTTTTTTTGTAATTAAAAATAATTTTTGTATGTTGAACTTATCTTTTCCTCTTAGTAGATAAATAGATCTGTAACAAGATTAAATTGTTGATCTGTTGTAAGATAAAAAGTTTATTAATTAATTAGAAACAAAAGAAATAAAAAAAAACAAATCTAAAGAAAAACGTTTGTTAGATTATATGCATTGATCTGTCATTTTGGGCTATAAAATGAATTTATGTCATTGTTCTTTTTCATTGTCCATGTAATGATGTAGAGTGAAGAAATTTAATTTCTAAGAAAAAAAAATAGTAACTTTTTTACCAGAAGTTGTTTTTTAAAGTCACTGTTAAAAATCACAGATGAAAAACCATCATTATTCCAGTAGAGAAAATAGAAAATAATGTTTATAAATGAATGACTACTGTGAATATAATCCCCTAATAAATTATGACTGCACTAATTGGCAGTGATAGATGGTCCTTTTTCAGAATGTATTGGCCTACTACATGTTTTGCATAATTATTCTACTATAGAGGAGAGAGAAGGATGGAAAACATGTAAAAATAAATGAACTCTCAATGTTCTTCTAAGGAACAGAGCAACAGACAACTGCTTTATGATTTCACATGTGTGCCAAATAAATAACCTGCAAAAAGAAGTCTTTCAACAAAGAAAATAGATGGCCCTGTTTAATGAAATAAATCATCAGCTATTAAATGACAGAAGGTTTAATTGTGATATTTTGGAGAATGAATCTAAAATACATATGTGTACATAATAGAAATTTCAGAATTTATACATACTTGAACTTATGAACTTTAATGAGCTCTAAAGTCAAAGGTCATATTATGATATTTTGTTTACTGATATTTTTTAGTTATTTCATCTGTTCTATTATTGAAATCAGTCAAAACATTTAGTTAAATTAGTGCTTGTTTAGTCACTGATAATAGAACAAAACTAATGTTTTAAAATTACTGTAGACCATGAAAGAAAAGTCAGAATGTTTTACATTATATTTATATATTAGACTATTTCCATAACCATGTATAGGATATTTTAACTTTATTAAGATATTCCAATTACATTTAACCATTAGTAATATCATATAGGCATTAATCTCCTCTCAAATTTAGGTATTGCTGTCTAACCAGTAACTGTACTGGCATGGAAATCAAACCTAGTCTCTTATATTATTTAATATTGAATTTTAAGGTAATGATGTAACTAACTGAGCCATCCTGCCAAAGGTAACGGTAAGTAAAAATTTCATATACTTATCTATAAAATTTCATTTTGATTTCTCTGTTTTATCCTAAGAGCAAAGATGATTAATGATTTTTATATGTTGCCTTTGGATGGATTGTTTAGTTCATTAGAGTGTTGCTTCTAATTCAATATTCAAGCATCTAAGGAGTCAGGTACTATTCTCATGCTAGTAATGTCATTGGTCAGCATAATAATCTCTGAACAGAGATCTCTCTAAATGTTATGCATCCACTAACCTGGGTGCTATCACTAGCAGTTAAATGTAATTGGAATATTCAAATAAACTTACAGTTTTCTAAAGACATGTAGTACTTAATTTTAAATGATGGCAATAGTCCACTATATAAATGTAAATACAATACACCATTATCACAAATCTTCAGGAAAAATAATGTTTTACAAATTAAAATAATATATAAAATAAATCATATGTACTGCAGGAAGGAGTTTGCTATTAACTGAAAGATGACCCTTTGATTCCTCTTCGATGTCTTAAAGGAGGCAAGCAAGGCAAATTGCTAATGTCTATTCCATAAGTTCTTGTTGTTGCAGCTATTATTAATATGTGATTATTCATATAGTATACAAAAGTTGATGGGCTGCTCACCAACACACATTATCCAGCATGGTGACATTATTGGCTTTTTACCTCTGAGTTTAAAATAAAGAAACACCATGGTCTTTCTTCTCAGTTGACTAATAACTAAATAGTAAATATTTTTCCAATACATATATACCATTATGACCAACAAAAATAAATCATGTCCCTTATTCTCAGGAGGTTGTAAAGTCACCATCCATGGCAGCAGCTGGTATCCAAAGGCAGATGGTGCTAGGAATCCCCTGATTGTAGATCCAGGCTGCCATTGGATGGTGATTTTTATTTAGGTACTTACAGCTACAGATAACTTTCAAGTGACCACTCAAAGAAGTATGGAGAGATACACGTTGGGAGTAACAATAATAGATTGAAAATGCAACATATGGGTAAGAGAAAAACAGGTGTTACTGTCCTCATTGATAAAAATAAAAGATTGAAATGGAGTTGTGATTGGCATATTGCTAGAATAGATGATAATAGATCAGTAATTCAAATCTTAAACTGGATTCCATGAGAATGTAAAAGACTCAGAAAGATTCCACATATGATATGGATGGATGAGTTAAGAAAGTGGGCAGAGTTGATGTGGAAAAGCAAAGCTAAAGATCGGAGAAGATTTGTTGAACTTGGAGATACCTTCATCCTGCAGTGGATTTATAATGGTTGATGATATTGCACAAAATAAGGAAGAAAGAATGGATAATTTTATTGCCATTGAAAAATAGATCCGATCATCAATTAATAAGTAAGAAATTAAGCACATTATGACAGTTTTAAAGTAGGCAGAAAAGTTGTGAGGAGATAACTATGTGGGTAGGTAAGCTCTTTTTGTTCGATTATGTAGTTAGTACATTTTTATGATAGTTTAAAAATACAGATAATTAGTAGTATTGTAATTATTATTTATTGGAAATTATATCAAGCATAAAAACCATAGGGCTGTTTAAACAGGAATAAAAGATTGTTTTCTATAGTAATTACTAATAGTGCTAGTAAAAAAATAAATAGTCGCTGATTCCAAATCATATAAATCAGATTAACACTGCAGTGAAGCAACATATATGAAACAAAAAGAACAGCAGTCTGCAGAGGCTATAAATCAGCCTCAAAAACAGAAAATCATTACACTGAATATGTTTTTAAAACATTACAAAGGAAGAAATAAAATCACAAAATATCAGAGAAACAATGAAGATTTACTGATTTAAAATCAACGATTACAAGACGAAAGCAGGTAGATGCTGCAAGATATGCTGAAAAAGATTGATGAAATAATGGATGTAGAAGCCATGTTCAAGTTTAAGGATAATAAAAATAATACTGACCCAAATGAAAAATGGAATTGATGATGAAGATAGTAAAGAAAATATAAGTGAAGTAGAGAAAAAAAATGAATGAGAATTTTATTATAAATGGGACATGTATATTTTAAGAAGTGATGTATCAAAATGTCTTTTTATTTATCACAAGAAAATTTAGAAAGTAATATTGGCATTTTTTTCTAGGAACGATATAATCAAACTAATGACTTCTATATTATGTTGGGAATATATCATTTAAGGTATATAATTAATTGTATATGTATAACAGTAATAAAAATAGTATGCATTGATAAATTTAGTTCTTGATTTTTTTACTGAGTACATTTCCAAAAAAATAATTTTAAACATAAACAAATAGGGTATTATTTTATTATTAAATTATACGTATGCATTCATATGTATTTATATGTTGGCATGTTTAAACAGCATTGAATTATAGTACATATTTTCAAATTAATTGATTTATTTATAAATAAATAAATAGAAAGAAATGTCTATTTTATGTATGATTTTCGATCTATACTGTATTTAGTGTGTAAAATATTTTTTAATTATTATTTTAAATACATTTTGGAAATATTTCTTTTGTAAATTTGTAAAAAATATTTTAACATCATGAAAGCTAGTGCATTAGGAAAAAGTGTTTTAACTGAGTAGATATACAAATGGATTTGACTTTTTTTCATATAATTTATTTATTTAGTAGTTTACTTAATAAAAAAAAATTCAGAGACAGTTACATGATTGTTGTTGAGATATACATAATAGAGACGGAAAAAAACTATTATATTACATCTATGAAATTAAATAAAAACATACAATTTTCTTCTGTGACGTAAAATATGTGGCTTTCTATCTGTTGAAAGCCAGAACCAAGTACAGGAATGTCATGTGAGGGGTTATAAATATCAGATAACGACATCAACGTGTGACCAGGTGGAATTGAAGATCTCAGCCAGTGTTAACAGTCGGTCTCTACTCTTAATGAAACACAGGAATTTTTACACAAATTGGACTGGATTACAGGGTGTTAAATCCAGGACCAGGTGTCATCTAAGAAGCCAAATAGAATGATTTTGAAGATGTCTCTCCTGATGTCTGGGAGTTTACCCAATACAATACAACCAGATATAAGCTGGGATCAGTTAACCTTAAAAATCTTTAATAAATTTAGTATATCACCATTTAATCCTTTACAATTATTCAAAACATGAAGCAGGGTCTTCAGGTCTCACTTAGCCATGAAACATGTAGGCTTAATTTACAAACCCTTTCCTAGACGTCAAAAAGTAATTGATTGGAATAGAGTTCAGGTTTGTTTTTAAGACGAAGTCAATAAATTTGGGTACAAGATATCATTTTTGGAATTCTCTCTGAAGTTTTTGTCTTAGTATATAATCAGGACAAAATTAATGCATTTATATAACTAAGTTTATTTTAAAAGAAAAATGAATATTGTAAGATTAGAGTAACATACATCTGTTTAGAAGATGTCACAGTCTTCTAAAAATCTAGATGTATAACATCAAATAAATTCATTTTATTGTGATAAATAGATTTATGCCAGAGATGAGAACTGTAATATTGATTCACAATAATATTTTGTAGAAGTCAATCAATAATATTGCTGACATATAAATAATGTCGGAATTAAACACGGCATAATGCTGAAATACTTTATTAAAAGTGAAACCAAATAATCAAAGGATAAACAATGTTATAGAATTCTAGTAACTTATAACAATTATGATTTGTATTTAACAAAACATCATGGTAATTTTCAATGAAAAACATATAGTTGATTTTGAATTGTGAATTATATTGTTTGTTTTTGTTTATATAAAATCTAAATAAATAGTTTATAAATTTTTGGTTATAACACGAATCACCATAATTTAGTTGATATCTCTAGTAAGTTAAAATCAAAGTTGGCCAGATAATTAATTTATTTTATAGATTATTTAGGTTTAAGAATACGTGAGTGGATTGACTATTCAAAAATATCTTGTTACCAAAAGAGGTTAAAGAAAATTGTAAAAAAAATATTTATTAGCAATGATTTTTAGTTTCTGTAAATAAAAGTATGTTTATTTATTTCTTCATCCGTGTTAAAAAGAAAATCATTTTTATGTATAAATATTTATGGTTAATTTTAATGAAAGTTTATACATTTAATTTTAAAAAATATAAATATGAAGTATATATAAAAATATCAATTATATTTTATAAATGTGAATAGTTTTAATATTTATAATGTAAAATATAATAAATTAGTAAAAAAATATTTAACGTAACGTCTATAATGTAAATGTTTATATACTATATAAATTAATAAACTTCTGAGTATTTTGATAATAACTAGTAAATAATTAATTACACTAGTTTAATAAAAAAATAAAAGTAAAATCAAAAATAACTGTTTAACCTGGAATACATTATTTACTTATTTAATATTTGACTAAGAGATTTTTTAGCATAGGTTCTAGCTGTAATTTAAACAGAAGTTAATCAACGCTTCACGCATGTTCTGTACTGCTATATTAAATCAATATTGTTTTGTTAACTGAAAAACATAAGAATAGTCATCTTATCTTTGTATCTAAATTCTCTTATTTAGGACAATCTTAAGTATACTGGAATCAGAGCTTGAAGATATTATATTATTCACTTTACTTCATTCTTTTTATTTCATATATTAACACTCACAAAACTTTAACATTTACTGAGTGATATAGTATCAATTTGTGCGTAATTATAATAAATGTAATAGTTTTTAATTAATGGACATTTTATTTGATTACTATATTTACTGTGAATTAAATATAAGAAAACTTATTAAAATAAAATATCATAACACTTAGGTTTATAGTGATAATTAGGGTTCCAATTATAATGCTCATTATATTCATTTTAATAAATTCAATTTATGACCAGCTCATTATTATAAACTAAATACGGTTCTATTAAAATAACAAATATAATCAAGAAACTTTTACATGAGACTTTCAGTAAAGTACACTCGCTTAAACATTGAGGATAGATTCCTAAAGATACATTTCCGATGGCATAAGAATATTACCCCACCAAATTTACATAACGTAAGTACTATGTAACACTGTCATCTCCTTAAACACACATATAATAATCCTAAAATATAATATTATAAATTTATTACAGAAATAACAATAAATTACTTAATATCCCTTTAATAAAATACAAGTAATAATTCTTTCAATAAGGAATGTACAATTATTTAAAATAATAATCTCAGGTTTATTTCTAACAAACTGGTAACAAGACAAATTAATTAATTAAGACTCTGTAGTTAAATATGATGAGGGATTTTACATAATATCTAACTACTCTTACAAAATAATAACAATAATAAGCAACTAAAATAACTTACTGACTCTCAACATTAAATATATTTAATGATTAAAGTTTAGCAATAAAAACATAAATAACATAATAAGATTTAAGTAGACATTTTACAATCTCTTTGTTTAATGTGGCATTCATAAAATGTAATGTATGTTAATATTGTGACTATATTAAGTATCTATCTCTGGTTGATGTTGTATCACTTTAAAATAATTACCAATTACCATATCCTAAGATGATAATAATAATAATAATAATAATAATAATAATAATATACTAAGGTAATCAATCAACTATAATAGAAATAATAGAAATAATAATGAACAAATTACAAATCTACATTCACTCCTGTTGCACAATTCAACAATAAGCTTAACCACGATAAATTTGTTTCATCCATTCTCCGTCCTCATAAAAACAAAGGCATTTCAATTGCGGAATACTACCGAGTTTATCCTTCCTCCACTAAAGCTCCAAGAATATTTGCCAACATTAAACTCCATAAGCCTGGTGAACCACTGTGTTTAATGATGGATTTTGGGGGAGTCCATTATTTTCAAACCGCGAAAATGGTTAATCAACTATTAATAGACAGCTTGGGCTTTGGAAATTATTCTGTTAATTCATCCTTTCAAGTTGTGGAAAAAATCAAAAAAACCACGATCGAGAACAACTTCTATATGACTACCCTTGACGTCAAAGAATTATACGGATCGGTGGACAGAAAACAATCTATTCAAATCATCCAACAAGAACTTACCAACATGAAGTCAGCTGAATGCATTAATTTCATGGTTACATTTTTAACATGGATGGATAAACATATATATACAACATTTGAGCATGTTTGGTACAATATGAAAAGTGGTTGGCCTATGGGCCTCCCCCTCAGTGGAATCGTAACCAGCATTTTCCTTAATCATTATGAAAGACTAATCATGTCCAAATATCAAGCTAACAGCCCTCACACTATACACATGCGGTACGTAGATAATATATTTATTTTAGCCAACCAGCACACTATAAATAGTATTACACAAGAGTTAACACATAATACTAATCTAACTATCAATTCCACAGCAGAAGACGCATTCCAAAGTCTAAATTACCTTGACCTTAGGTTAACACACGCGATGAGAAAGGTATAAATTATTCAATGATAATAAAGCCCTTTGAAATCAGAGGCTTTATACACCCACACTCCAACTCTCCAAGCTCTCACAAATTGGCAAGCCTGAAAGCATTTTTATATAGAAATATGCAGCTGTGCAAAGTTTGAGGCAGATAGAAAGAATAATATACATCTTTACACCAAAGACCTACTACAAGCAGGCTATAAACTCAACACTATTAACAACAAAATCAAACAATTTTATAGGAAAATCACTGACAATAAAAACAATATTAAACTTCCATATATTACTCTTCCCCACATACCTGAAATCTCCTATCAATTAATCAAGGTTTTGTCCAATAAATTTAAAATTAGCTTTCATACACCCCCATGCACTAATCATCTAATCAATAACTCTAAGGACAAAATTGAACCTTCTCAGACTCCCCATGTCATTTACAGCATATCTTGCCCACAACCTGGTTGCCAGGCCATTTATTTTGGAGAAACCAAAGCAGGCATAATCAACAGGACAGCACAACACAGATATACATATAATAGAGCTATGAAAAACAATGATAATTCATCAACATTTTTAGAGCATTCCAAGAAGACAGGACATTTGTTTGAACCTTCCAGCCCTAAAATAGTCTGTATTGAGAAAAATGACATCAAGCAGAAAATCAGAGAAGCATATTTTATTAATGGCAATAATAACTCCATCAATAGACGAGATACCTGCTTTGACATCTCCAAACGTTGGACTATCTAGTTCATTTGCATATGCTTTGCATACTGTTTTGTTTCCTTGCCCTATTTCTTCGTTCTGCAGCTCACAGTACCGCTATGAATATGAGGCAAAAGGCCTCGAAAGTGCTTAGCGTGTAATAATTTCTGTGTATCTTTATAGCTTCTCATTCAAGTGTGTCATACGCTTTGTTAATTTTGTATATTAAATTATCGAATGAGAAGTCTTAAAATCTTTAATATTTTACAAATATGAATTTTTATCAACAAAGACTCACATTACAATTTGGCATTTCAGTCAAAACATTGGAACAGCGTCTAACATTCTTGTCTGAATGCAAGAAATTTAATATCATTCCAAACTGCTGCAGAATAAACATGAATAACTCTATATATAACCGTGACAAAATCATTGATAAACTACAGTTACGCCTCTTGACTTTTATCATTCAAGGATGTAAGAACACATTACGTAAAGAAAGAAAAAAATGGCTCACAATAACAGCAAATAGCACCCTCCCTCAAAGGATTATCAATAAACTCAACATTACAGAAATAAATCACCGCAAACACTTCGTTTTGAAAATCAACTTTTTAGCTTATAAACAAAATACAAATTTTGACTTACATCAAACTTCATATGTTAATAGAACTGGCCTTACCCCACCTGATAGGATAGCAAGGGTTCTATCCCTTGGACCTAGATTTGTAGGAGGACAATTGGAAACAACCCAAATTAGAGCTAATCGCTGATGTCGAAGCAAATTTAATTAATAACCCACATAGAGATAGCATTATAACAAATATAGCTAAATCTATTAAACAAAAACAGTTACATATAAAAGATAATAGCTGGAATAGTGACATCAAAATTATGAAACAGTTTCTTGATCGCAATAATTTAATTTGCCTTAAAGAAGATAAGGGCACTAGATTTGTGCTTTTAAATTCTCAGGATTATAAGAGGAAAATAAATGAACAAATTACAAATCTACAACCCACTCATGTTGCACAATTCAACAATAAGCTTAACCGCAATAAATTTGTTTCATCCATTCTCCGTCCTCATAAAAACAAAGGCATTTCAATTGTGAAATACTACCGAGTTTATCCTTCCTCCACTAAAGCTCCAAAAATATTTGCCAACATTAAACTCCACAAGCCTGGTGAACCGCTGGGTTTAATGATGGATTTTGGGGGAGTCCATTATTTTCAAACCGCGAAAATGGTTAATCAACTATTAATAGTCAGCTTAGGCCTTGGAAATTATTCTGTTAATTCATCCTTTCAAGTTGTGGAAAAAATCAAAAAAGCCACGATTGAGAACAACTTCTATATGACTACCCTTGACGTCAAAGAATTATACGGATCGGTGGACAGAAAACAATCTAATCAAATCATCCAACAAGAACTAGCCAACACGATGTCACCTGAACGCATTAATTTCATCGTTACATTTTTAACATGGATGGATAAACATATATATACAACATTTGAGCATGTTTGGTACAATATGAAAAGTGGTTGGCCTATGGGCCTCCCCCTCAGTGGAATCGTAACCAGCATTTTCCTTAATCACTATGAAAGACTAATCGTGTCCAATACTATATACATGCGGTACGTAGATGATATATTTATTTTAGCCAACCAGCACACTATAAATAGTATTACACAAGAGTTAACACATAATACTAATCTAACTATCAATTCCACAGCAGAAGACACATTCCAAAGTCTAAATTACCTTGACCTTAGGTTAACACGCAATGAGAGAGGTATAAATTATTCAATGATAATAAAGCCCTTTGAAATCAGAGGCTTTATACACCCACACTCCAACTCTCCAAGCTCTCAGAAATTGGCAGGCCTGCAAGCTTTTTATATAGAAATATGCAGCTGTGCAAGTTTGAGGCAGATAGAAAGAATAATATACATCTTTACACCAAAGACCTACTACAAGCAGGCTATAAACTCAACACTATTAACAATAAAATCAAGCAATTTTATAGGGAAATCACTGACAATAAAAACAATATTAAACTTTCATATATTACTCTTCCCCACATACCTGAAATCTCCTATCAATTAATCAAGGTTTTGTCCAATAAATTTAAAATTAGCTTTCATACACCCCCATGCACTAATCATCTAATAAATAACTCTAAGGACAAAATTGAACCTTCTCAGACTCCCTATGTCATTTACAGCATATCTTGCCCACAACCTGGTTGCCAGGCCATTTATTTTGGAGAAACCAAAGCAGGCATAATCAACAGGACAGCACAACACAGATATACATATAATAGAGCTATGAAAAACAATGATAATTCGTCAACATTTTTAGAGCATTCCAAGAAGACAGGACATTTGTTTGAACCTTCCAGCCCTAAAATAATCTGTATTGAGAAAAATGACATCAAGCAGAAAATCAGAGAAATATATTTTATTAATGGCAATAATACTCCATCAATAGACAAGATACCTGCTTTGACATCTCCAAACATTGGACTATCTAATTCATTTGCATATGCTTTGCATACTGTTTTGTTTCCTTGCCCTATTTCTTTGTTCTGCAGCTCACAGTACCACTATGAATATGAGGCAAAAGGCCTTGAAAGTGCTTAGCATGTAATAATTTCTGTGTATCTTTATAGCTTCTCATTCAACTGTGTCATACGCTTTGTTAATTTTGTATATTAAATAATATCTAAGTAATCTTTAGGGATCACATGCCAAATGAGTAATATTTCAAATTATTAATTTCCATGATTCACACATGTAGAATGAAAAATCAAATATGCAACAAGCAGATAAATCATAAATTGATTAGAATAAGCTTTAAAAAACAATTAACAAATTTATTTATAAATTAAACAATATTATACTATTACAATAAGCTTATAACATAATAAAAAATATTTACAAAAAATATAAGAATTAACATTACTTAACATTAAAAAATATGTACAGTAAATTGTACCACTAAATGGTAAAAAATAAAATAAGACAGCTTTCACTCCGGTAATTTCAAATAAAATAAAAACAGCAGTAATTAAAATTATTGTCCTCATTCAGTGAATATAATATTCTACTATTTTGTATTGGGAAGAGTTACAATAGATTTCCCAATTTCTAAGAAAACTTAATATTACGCTTATACTGTTATAAAATATACTTCTTATGATGTACTGCATCAATATAAGTTTATATTTTAAAATACACTTCTTAATATTCAACAAGTAAAATATTTTCAAAAAAATTATTAAAGACTTTATTTGCAGTTTAGCAAAGTATCCTCCTAATATTTGAATATCAGAAAATATTAAATAAAAATATGAGTACTTCCCTCTATAAAAATAACTATTATACAAAATATTTAAAAGACATTTTCATAATTTTTGGAAGTTATTATTTATAATAAAATTTAAAGAAATATCTATAAATTATATTGATTGATGTTTGTATATATTTTGTTGTTATATTCTTACATTCATCATATCAGTCAAAATCATTTTCATTATTTTTATTTTTATTCCAATTTAAATATGCATCTGTTTGAGCCTAGTAATCTCTAATACTTGTATGAATATCAATTAATCCTCTCTTATGTTATATGATATGACACACATCTCAACATCATTTGCAAAGAAATTTCTATATACTTCATCTTGCCCTCTCACAAATTGTCAACTTCAAATGAATTAGTCATTAGTCTACCAACTTATAATACTATCATCTACAATGATTCCTGTAATAATAGACAGCAAGTAAAATGTAGGGTATGGAATAATCACAATAACTAAATGAATAAGTTAATATCAGTGTGGATACAGTGCAAATTCATAATAATAGCTCATGTATTCATTGAGCACCTAAGATTCAACTCATGGCTCTACTATAGCACTTATTGGTGATAAGGAAATGCATCTGTCCATGGAAAATGATATACAGTCCTATGCCATCTGTATATTTTAATAACTTTAATGTATGGAAATGAAATTCACATACAACAGATTTCAACATAAACATAACATCTAGGATTTCATATGAATATTACTCTCCCAACTATCATCCCATATTTTCTACACTGATCTCAATTAACATAAAATATATAAACCACATTCTAAAATAATTTACTAAACATATTAAAGAAGCAACAAAGATCTATATTCATGTCAAGATCTTTTTTAAAGTTTTCATGCACAAATGATCTTCATAAACATAAATCAATACTATACATTTATTTATTTGTTATGATATAATTTAGAGATCAATCTTATCTTTTCTTTATTTCAACAGATAACATTCATAAAATTAACACATTAATAATATATTGATGTTATATTATGTTCACATATTCAAGCACTGACATCAAATAAATATTTAAAATAACATTGGATGTTTTCAAAACATTCATCCATATTTATCAGTTCTTTTATAAATAATACACAAGATAATAATTTCTATCAACATTTCATTCCACTGTTTAATATTAAATTCAATTAATATGAAATACTAATTTAACATACTAATTAAGATATACCATTTTAAAAAATTATCAAGCAAAATGTAATGTAAATAATAAAAGAAATTACAACTGATCTCAACAATTATTCAGATCATTTATGGAGATCCACTTCTTGGACCATATATTAAAAAATAATTATGATTGTCATTTACCTTGTTCAGAAAATTACTTTCCATATACCCATTTTTTATTTAACATAATAATAAAGTTAATCTCTTTTAAAATTAAATTTAAAATATTATAACAAAGATTAGGTTAAAAGTAAAAAAAGTGTAATATTCTAAATATTAACATTATAGTTAATATTAAAAAAAAATATAGTTTTAAAGATGCAAAAAGTTTTATTCCTTTCCTCCTGTTTTTACACTAAATGCTGGTCAGGAATCTTTCCATCGCCTAGTTATGGGTGTAAAGCTGTGTGCACAATCATACACCTGGTTTGATGCCATTTGAAGAAATGTACAAATACTAATATAAAATCTGGTAAAATCCAACAAAGTCTAAGAAGAATAGTAACCATCCTGTAAGACAAAATGTTTATTTCAATCCTTTCTGCAAATTTTATCTAGGCATGTAACATCTTTATAAAGTAATAATTCTAAGATCCATTTTATATGAAAATATTTTTTCCTAATTATCTTCATTTCTTTAGCCTGTATATAGCAGATACATTACAATAAATATAACACAAATAAGAGTGGTATCTACATCAGTTAAAAACATTAGTGAAAACATTTTATTAAATAATGTTATTTATAAAATATGTTTATCAGAAGTTATAAATAAGCATTTATTTTATATAGTGTCTGTATACAATTGTATTTACATTCAAATATCAGCCTTTCAAGCTAATTGTGCAAACGCTTTGCGAGTTTTAATAATAAATGAATACTCTATCTTGTATTGGTGAGAAAGTATTCATTTATTATTAACACTCACAAAGTGTTTGCACAATTAGCTTGAAAGGCTGATATTCGAATATTATCAGAAGTTATGTAATTTATAAATTAAGATAAATATTTATTTCTTAAAAAAAATACTATGTTTATCCTTTTAAACATATATATTTTCACTAAATGTTTTTTTTCAGGTAAAATGACAGCTATATCACTCAAAGAACATGTTATCTGATATAATTTCAATCTTTAAAAAAAGGGTATCAGAGTTCATTTATTCCAAATTAAGTTAGTTTAAAACTATATAATTTATTTATTAATTTGACGAATAGCAAGTCATTTTAAAGGCACAAAAGACATTCAAGTTATCTTCTTCAACCTGTCTTTAAATACATCATTCTTAAATGTAAGTCCATTTTGATTACTTTAAATACAAATTAAATGTGAATTATTACTATCAGTTATATAATAAACAGTCATTCATCAAACCATAAAACATTTTAAATTCTGTTTTTAAACTTAGATGCAGAATCTTATTTTTTTCTTTCATTCAAATTTAACACTATGATAAAGATTTTTAAGAAATATCTGATTCCTCTTAATTGACTTTAATAAATTATTTTCATTGTAATATGATAAATGTAAATAAATGGTTCACTCACTCCAGGCATACAATACATAAAAAATTCAAAGTTCTTACATAAATGTCTTTCAGTCTTATTGTAGTATATTCCTTGATATTTGGTGTTCATTATCCCAATATTTAAATAGCTATTATCACATTCCATAGAATTATTGATGTCCTGAGCTAATTTTTAAAAAAGAATAATCTGATAGAAAACTTGATGTTTAGTGAATCCTTATTTAAATATTTAATCAAATTATACTTTTGATACACTTTTAAATAAAATAATAATTTAAAAAAATTACTACTGTCACAATATAAAAAATATAGTTAAAAATTTCAAAGTAAACTGTCTTAATCTGAATCTGTAAATGACTAAGAATCTGTGAATATCTGAAAATATGTCTAGACTGGTAACAATCTCTGTATTTATAATGGTCTTAATCCAATGATTTTATTGGTCAATACAGCTTGTAAATATATGCTCATTTACATAACTACATCAATATCATTTTATAAAATTAAGTTTTAAAATTACAAGACATTGATTATTAATTATTATTAAAATTATTTAATAATTTAAATACACCTGGGTCTCATTTTATGTGATAGATAGGTTCCTCAGAAAATGCACACAAAAATAGATTTAACTTATCTTGAAAAATGGGGGGGGGGTAGGTTCTGTAATTTTCAGAAATTGCATAAAAGCAAAGCAACAAGGAAAAATTACTTTAAAATTCACATTAAAAAAATAAGGAAATAAAATATGACTAATAAAAATTTTCAAATATTTGAAAAAAAAATAATACAAGACAACTTTTTTTTATTAACTACAGTATTTAATTTTACATTTTTTCATATATATATATTAATCATTACCACTATTTGACAATATGTGTTCATTGTGAACTGGTAAAAAATCAGATTCATGATGTGATGTACAACTAGCGCCACTTTCAGACTTGTGCTGTGTTAATGGTTTTCTGTTTTTATATTAAAAAAATGAGATCACAATCAAAACAAAAAGATTATACATTATCATTAGAAAGATTATTTTCAGTTTACAAAATCAATAAAATCTTCATTATTTATTTTAACAATCTAAAAAAAATATTTATTTCTGTTATATCTAACAAATTACATTTTAAAAGTTTAAAATTTTAGAATATTTATTTCAATATTTTTATACATAAGTATAAATATGTTATTATTATTTACTCATTAGCATAAGCATGTTATTTATAGAAACTAAGATTCTAAATAAAGTTTAAAGCCATATTCACATTAGCTGTTAATATAATGTTATCTTTAAAAAAACATATTTTAAGTCATAATATGTTATTAATAATTTAAATTTGTTGATATCTAATAAATATAGTGAAATATGAAAGATATTATGAAGCAACATGAATTACATAACTTCAAAATTGCATTAAAATAATATACATAAAACAAGACCCAGGTGTATTAAATCTTTTTATCTAAAAAATTAAATATCATTGTTAAAACAATTTTTAATATTTTAATGACCCAAAATTGATTCAAAATTCAAATATTACACCTAAATAAAATAACAGTAATTTTAATTATTACTTTTATAATATTATCTCTAGACTGAATATTTGCGATACTTTATTACACATCAAATTTTTGTTAACAAGCTAAAATTAAAGTTATTTTCACTAATTTTTGAGAGTTCATATATTCATACAATCACCTCTAACCATGTGATACTTTCCACATACTTTAAACTAATATTAAATTAACTATCTTTTAAATAATATTTTAAACAAAATAATAACTTTAAACCTATAATATAAAAAAATTATTGCTATAATTGAGCTATTCTATCTCTGAAGTATTTTTGAATATAATAAATAAAAATTAATATCATCTTTTAAACAATTCATTGTATCATTTTATATTTAATTCATATCCAAATGAATTCAAATTATCTAATATATCTATAGTGAATTATATATACTGAGTTTGAATTCAATACTATATATATCATCGACATTATATGCTAGAAAATAAACTACATTTATTTTTTAATATATCTACTTTTCCAACTCTATCTAAATTGTCTGTTGCAGTTGAAAGGTAAGGGGTTTGAAAAGTAGCTATATTAAAAAAATATTAATTTTAGGTTTTTTCTAGTATATAATTTAATGTTATATGTAATATAGAGTTCAAACTTAGTAGAAAGGATTCTACAAAAATATATTAGATAGTTTGAACTCATTTTGGGATATATATATATATATATATATATATATATATATATATATATATATATGGTATTATTGTATTTTTTAATGAGTTCATATTTAAAATAGAATAGAAAATGAAAGTATGAATTTTGGAAATTGTATTGAGTTTTTAATTGTTGAACTTTGTTTACTTTCATTTTTAGTACTGACAATGGATGGAAGGTTTTGTTGTTGGCTTGAGAATACAATGTTTCCATGCAACTACCAAGGACAGTTGTATCTCATGTATTGTTCCAGCCCATTTTTAGATTTCCTGTTGTTTTTCATGGTTCACCTTAACAGTCTTACCATGAGCCCGAATTTCTAAGTTTCCTGGGAAAGGAGTAAGGCATAGTTTTATAGTTAACAGCCTCTAAGAACCACATAAAAGAGCATTGCTTTGCAAAGCTTATTGCATTATTTTATTTTAGATTGGAATTAGCTTGTAATTTCTAAATTAGGGCAGCTTTCTTGGTGTTCATCCTTCAATGTGTACTTATTATATATCTTAAGATTGCATGTCACTATTTATTGTGTTTCCTGATGGATGCCTGTCGAATCTCTTAAAAAAGTGACGATTACATGTTTTAAAATATGAACTTTATGTTTCATTTCTCTTTTTCTTTTTTCCATGGTAAGGAATATAAGAGGTGATATTTCTTGACATGCAACAGCATAATACAGAAAAGTAGAAATGAACACAATTTTTGTAGATATTTATTTAAAATATATGCACTGGAATAATATATTTAAAATTATATGTTATTATATTTTGAATCAAGCACACCCAAAATGTCTTTATTCTTTTACTTAATTCTGACTTTGATAAATAAAATGAAAAATATCTCAGCTTGTTTTTATATTATCCATTTTTTTAATTATATATTTTTTTCTAATTACAAATACTTTTGATAAATAAAAAGTATTATAATATACTTTGATTGTAAATTTCTACAATCTGATTTTCTTTAAAGTATTAATATTTTTTTTAGATATTCAGTTTTTACTATAATTTTAAAAAATCCATTAACTTGTTTTTTTTATCAAAATAATGAAAAACCTTTCTTAAGTACTGCATTTTCAAATCCACTTCAACATATAAAGAGTTGATTTAAAAACAAAGATCATTAAGTTATAAAGAGAATGCAGATATAAAATGCAAAACAAATGCTGCTAGTGACATGACAATTGAGTTTGAATTCACAGCAAAACTAGATCTGACTTTTCTATAATTCATAATCCATATATATGTACTACACTGTTTGTCTGCTTGAAATTTATCAAACTATAAGAGAACTAATGAAGCTGATTGACTACTAACATTTTCTGTATATCTTTTCCAAAAATTTCAATACATCAATATATTACTTTTTCATGGACATGATGTAGTATGTCAGCTTATTGTGAGATTTTAGTACTGGCCATGACACTAAAAGATTTTCTTGCTATGACTCTTTATACATATGTTAATTCATTTACATGCAAAAAAGTACAGTGGCCATATATATATATATATATATATATATTTCACAATGATGGCATTACAAAACCATTATGTTGTCTTTCTGAT
>JAQFVV010014765.1:0-27533 GCA_028023455.1 Epiperipatus broadwayi | reverse complement strand
AAATTCAAGATGGCCAATCAGGATTGAAATAAAGTTGTAATATGGGAATTTAAAATCTATTTTAACTGCATAGTATTGTGTTAGGCTAAGCTCTTTGATATGTAATTGCTTCTTGTATGCCTAATGATTCATATGCTGCACATTTACTTTTAATGGCATGATATGATAGTTTTCAGAATTGAATATATATTTCAGGTGTGGGGATCACATTCTATTTCTTTTGCAAACCATTAGTAAAGTTGTTACATATGAATAATGTGAAATTCTGATTCTCACATTCAGCAATTTTTCTATTCTTTTAAAAGATTACCTAGCATTGTTTAACCATGCAATCTTTCTTTTTATCAATTGCTAACATTTTCTGCGTACATTTTAAATATTTCATACATCAGAAATTATTTTAAAATGTTTCATTAAATGTTGCTAAAATGTTTACATATTTACCAAAGTTCAAATTATATTTAATGTAAAACAATTAAGAGGAAAATTAAAAACAAAAATACCATCCATGGCGCTTCGGCAAGAAAAGCATTTTGTCCACCAGCAATACGTTTATATCTATGAAGAGGCCGATATATCCACAATTGGGATGTGATATGGTGCTGGTGTCATCAGATCTCATAAAAGTATTATTATAAGCTGAAATAAGTAATTAAAGGCACGTTTGTAAAGCTTATAATATATATATATATATATATATATATATATATGTGTGTGTGTGTGTGTGTTGAAATGGTATGCACCCTCTCAACAAGACGAGTTAAGGCAGTGACATCTCACCATAGCCGGATTTAAGGTCTTCATATAGGATGCCGCAAATGATGTGATTTTATTTTGATATAAAACTATATTTAGTTCCTAATATCTAATGTATTATTAATAAATTATTATATCTAAACCACATCAAATCACTTTCCACCTTAATTAATTTTACTGTTATACTCATTTTTCGAACTTAGTGTAGTTTAACAATTTACTCTCTTCAGGGTTTCCTATCAATATTCTAAAGTAATATTAACAACAAATCTCACTAACTCTTAAAATTAAATAAAATAAGTGGATGACTTAATTTAATAAAAAAAAAAAAACATAATTATTTACTTAATAATTAAATAACTTACATTTTACAATATATATAAAAAATATTTATATATATCTACCTCCTTATATTAAAAATAAAAATATTCTATATACTTACGGTAGATATATTTTCTAACCTATAACACTATAGGATTTCACAATGTATATAAAATATAAGTATCCAAATATTAAGTCTTTTATATTAACACTATTTTATTGAATAATTAGATTATACAAATAATAATCCAATCAGTTGTATATAATACCTTCTATTCCTAAAAATGATTGTCAGTAACTTATATTTATTAATATAAAAATATATATTCTTTACAACAATGTCAATCATTTATTCATGTATACATTACTTGAATTAGACTATTTGGATTAGTATAATCATAATCAATGTAGTGTCATGTCATAGAAAATAATATGTGAATTTAAAAAATAATTTAATCTCTTACTTTCAAGTTCACATTATCCCTTTCCCATATTAACATTTTAAACTGATATTTAAATCTTAATTAATCATAAATAAAAATAAAAATATTTTAAATTATTAATTTTCTCTTTTAATTAAGGACTTTAATAAAATGAATTAAATGACATAAAGGAAATGAAATTAACTTTTCCAAATTATAATTTTCAATAAACTTAAATAGTATTTATAAAAGTTAATACAAAATCTCAGATGTTCCTCTTTAATGAAATTCCTTTGAATATGTAGTTCTTGATTCCTTAATTGTTAGACATTATAGAAAATAATAGAATGTTCTAAGTTGGCATTTAGTTTTTCCTTTATATATACATTTTAACTTCTTAATACACAAGTTCCTTTATTAACAATTATAATTCTATTTTCAAGATTTTTCTTTTTATAATTTTAAGGAATTCAGCAAATGATGTTATTCAAGTTATATTATATGTTTGATTTGGCAAGGAAATTTTATCTATCCCATGATAAATTGGTGTTCTACCCACTTTGCATTTTCTTTATAATGTAAAGTACATTAAATTTAATCAAAGTTTTTATAAATATGTTCTTTTTAAAAATACAGTTTAGATTTTAGAACATGTAATTCAAACAATTTTCATAGAACACAAAAGTATATTCAGATTACTTTCTTTTTAAACAAATATTAGAAATTTTTTCTAATGAGTATTGGGTTGTTCGAAATATAGACTTTATCTTTATTAATTGTTCTATGAAATCAAACATAGAATGTGGGGGGGGGGGAAAAAAAAAAAAAAAAAAAAAAAAAAAAATTTTTTTTTTTTTTAAATTTTTATATATATATATATATATATATATATATATATATATATATATATATATATATATATATATATATATATATATATAAGTAATATAGTTCAATTTTGTATTTCTTCCTTTAATTATATCTTATTTATTTTGGTAATCATTTTTCATTATAAAAACTATATAACAATCCTGGATGGAAGATGCAATTGCTGTTCTGTCTGAGAATAATTAAAGGTGAGAACATTACTTTACTTTATGATTAAAAAAGGTATTTTTAAATAAATGTAAATTTTAAAACAAAGCTAATTGATCTTGTTAGCTGTTAACATTTTTGTCAAATCTATTTCCAACCTAGAAATTGATTTGAATCCTTATTTTTGACCATTATCTAGTGACTGCATCTCCACTAACATTTTTACATTATTTCTAAAAATTAAAAGATTAATTAAGAGTTAAGAAGTTTAATTAAAACCATTATGTGAATAACTCAAAGTTTGAATAAGTTAGGCCAAAAATCAATTGTGTCAGAGTTTTGTCAAAAGTCACCATACAATCACCCACATCTTTTTGATTTCTTTTGTTTTTGGGTAGAGCAACCTAAACCACCTTCCTTTCTGTCTTCAGCTTTACTTTTCACTGTGCTGAGATGGGTTCATGCCGATCAAAAGTGCCTGTGCCTCTCAAAGAATGTCGCTTGAAACAGAAGATTAGTCAGTACTTCATTTCAGTGAATGCTGAGATAACAAATGCAAAGTTATTATAATCAGGTAATACTTAAATTCAAAATCATTGTCTTAAAATAAAGATTCTTTTTATTTTGAATCTCTTTTAACTTACCAATCAGTGAGTATGCTAAGTAATAATAAATTTCTTTGTGTCGATTCTCTATAAATCCAAATGAATTACTATAACAATTTTCATCCAACTCATGCCTCTTATTATTTTAATAATTTAGCGTGGTATAATTTACTTTAAATGATATTTTTTTTATTTAATTTTATTTTGTAATGCTAATCAAAAGCCCTTCATATAACTTTTTTTCATCCCGATGTGGAATAAAAAGAAAAACAGGGGAGATTAATGATTCCTTATTGTTAGCTATTTTTAAATAGCTTGTAAGATTAGAGTTTGTATTTTTGAATATATGCTTTTAAAAAAATATTTGATCATAAATTTATACAAAATGTATAAATACTTTTGTAATCTGGGATGGGTATTGGATGTCTGTTAATTTTATTAATTTCTTATTGATCATCATCGTCAAACGCGGGAGACTTAAACCTTATTTTGTTATTTGCAATTTAAGTCTGCAAATTTCAGTTTTTTTAATATGTTAAACAAAAATAGTATTAATTCAAGCAAGGGAGCAAATGCATGCTTCATTAATTATCGTTTTTTAACTTCTGATAAATGACTTTATCTTACATTTCTACATTATTTTAATGTATTATTATATAATTGTTATACCATTTAAGTCTTTATCTTTAATATTTAAATTCAATGATTTCATACTCTTATAATAGTTATTGTTAACATAGGCCACTTGTCATGTTATTAAACTTTATCTAGAGGAACATGCGACATAATACCCAAGTCACCTCTTCTTTATTTCAGGTCATATACAGTTTGATGAATGTCCCTGGACCATATATATATATATATATATATATATATTAAGTATAAATCATAATGAGAGTAATGCGTGGGATAATTACAGCAAAAGTTAGGTTCTTTGCAACTCCGTCCAAGTACCTTTAGGAAGTGATTCCACAAAGGTGAGGTGTAAGATAACTAACCTGTTTTCTTCTGTAATATCATAATGCACCTCAAAAATGGATCCACACAAATATTTGGATATTATGCTAGCACCACAATTTCTTATAGTTCGTTTTTTTTAGCCTGTTTGACAAAAATGAAAATCGTAATATGTGATAATGAAACATTTTCTCTTAAAAAATATTTTTTGTTGAGAGTTTTAAATCCAACTTCATATGAAGCTGCCTTCCCCTTTATTGAATAAGCCATTTCTTGTATCAATTGAGTTTCACAAAATCTGATAGTTAAATGTCGAAAACATTTAATAAATAAATGTTTTTAAGTATATTTGATCACATTGTATCCTTATTTTAGTGTTATCAATAAATGTTATGAATTAAAATAAAGCTATATATCAAATTCCAAGGGTATTATATTCAAATCCTATAGTCATCAAAACTCTATTATGGTACCTTCACATGTGTTTCTAAATATATAAAGTCCACCAACTAACCCAAACCTATTTTTGTAATATTAAATAAAATCTTATTTTTTAATATATGTTCAGTATTGTAACTGCCACACTACATTTATATCTATCAAAATAAAATAATTGTATCAAGTTTGTCCAATATATGTAACCAAAATAATCATTTAATCTCTGTGAAGTTGATTATACATATGTAAAATCTTGAATTTATATTCTTAGTTGGAATTGGTATAGCTACATGGCTGATAACATGTAATGATGGTTGTAATATAAACTGTGATGCTCTTCTATGGTAATTTCAATTATTATTTATTAGGTGATTGTATTGCTGATATTGCCCCATACCCTTTGTCTGGGTACTGTATATATATATATATATATATATATATATATATATATATATATATATATATATATATATATATATATATATATATAAATATATATATATATATATATATATAAAAATATATTGTAGCCAAGTGATTTCCATACTTGTTCCAATTGCTAATCTTAGCTTAACCATTTTACCCAGTTACTTGATTAGAGAATAGTCATGATTTTATAAGTGTCATAAGCATAATAGCCTATATTGCTTTCAATAATTTTATTCATTAATAAATTGAAGGATTATATTAAAATGTGTGCCAGAATATAGTATTCTATGAGTATAGTAATTACTTATAAGACAGAAGGGAGTATGCAATGTAAATTAACTTAAAATTAGCTGTTGTAAATAGTCAGAATAGTACTATAAAAATTTAAATATTAGTTCATAAAAGGTCAGCCTTGGGTTTATAAAAGTAATTGTAATATTTAATATCTTTAAAGATTTTATAATAAATTATAACTAGATATATAAAAAGTAATTAATAAGTAAGGTTAAAGTACAGAACATCAATTCCTTTTAGTCATGTATGTGTGTGCCTACATGAGTGGATGGAAACTGTTTATAATAAAATACATAGTTTGAAATTTTGAGTTATATACAAACACATAAAAATATAAATGAACAAATAATTATAATATTAGTTAAAATGGTTTAATGAATAAAATAGGTAATAAGTTAAATAAATATCCTAGATGGTTCAGTCAGTTGATGTATAAATAATGTGATTATTTTCTATATAATTTTTTTGTGTGTAAAAAACATTATTAGCTTTCTCTTAAATTGAATTCACTAAATCACAAGCCATTGTTTTCCAAAATATCTAGGCTAAAATGACATCATCAATTAATTAACATATCTTCTCTTCTTCTTTTCTGGTCAGATGGAATCTTTGGTACAATATAAAATTTCAAAGTAGTAATTTTTTTATTATTTTTCCTAAAAGTATTCACTTTAAAGTTAATTATTATCAAGTTGACATGACATGTGAATAACTTTTTAGGTAACACATTTTTTGGTAATTGAATTACAATTAATATTTTTTAATTATTATAATAATGCTTTGAATAAATTTTATTATTATTACTAATTATTTCAATAAGATTAATTATGGAAAAAGTTTTAACACTAAGCAGTTGCTACATTTATTTATGACTTTTATAAACAAAGTCAATAAAAAAAATAACTTCTTAGTTTACTTGATTGTTTTGTGAATGAGATAAATTTTAAAAGAAAAAATTAAAATGCATTGACTATTTAAGCTGCATATTTAAGTTTAAAATGGATATTATTATTGTTTGACTATCTAATGCCTAAAATTATTAATTGCAATTGGAAATATTTCTAGAATAATTTTTAAAAATGTTTATATAATTAACCTGCTTTGTTGATATATTTCCTATATGAACATATATTTGAAAATGAAAATAAATTTAGAAATGTTTTCCTATGCTGAAATCCTAATTAAAATTTTGAAGAAATAGTAATCATCATCAATATCAATCATTACCAATCCACTGTAGGATGAGTTCTTTCCAAGTTTAATCTATATTTTCCGATCTTTAGCTTCTTTCTCCACATCATTCCTGCACCACTTTCTTATTTCATCCATCCATCTCATGTGGTCACATTCTAAGTCTTTTACATTATATTGGAATCCAGTTTAATAATTCAATTATCCACATATTAGCATCTCTTCTAGAAATATGTCCAGCCTAACTTCACATCAATCTTTTATTTTTTTCAAGGATGTCAGTAACACATGTTTGTTTTCTTACCCATATATTACATTTTCAATCTCTTCTTGTTACTCCCAAGATGCATTTCTCCATACTTCTTTGAGTAGTCTGAAGTCTCTGTATTTGTCTACTATTAAGTGTTCATGCCTAATGTCCATAAGTGAGAACTGATAAAAGACATTTATTAAAAACATTCAATTTTAAACACATAGACATATTTCCTTTAGTATCAAAGTTATTTCTATCAAAAGCTTTTCAACCAACACTTTAGTCAGATTATTAATACATATTTAAACATAATGGATGAAATTAATCATAGAAGAAATATAATAATTTATTATTTATAAGAAATATAAATTATTAACTTGTCAATCAATACGATGAAGTTAGTAGAAATATTTCTAAAGATGTTCTGATATGTGAAATTATTCCTTACTAGCAAAAGGCTTTATAAATTATATTATGTAAATGCATTGAGAAATAACCTAGAAACGTCTCATTATTTTCCACAAATAAGTTTCAAAACGCTTAAAATGTGTTCTTAAAGTGTAAAAATGAAGCTGCAGTATTAATTTAAAAAACAGTCAGGATCCTGTAATTGTTCATCAGCTGAAAGAATTATTGTATTACAACATTGTCATTTTCTATCACAAATCATTAATGATTTATTTTCATTTGTTTTACTGCTTATATTTAGAAATGATTATATATTTATAGAATTAAAGTAGACTTAAGAACGGCTGTATATATTTTGTTTTGGAAATTCAATTGTCATGTATGAAATAACAGTTTTGACTAAGAAGCTCGTGAGTTAAAGTAATGTTATATGCACTTAACACATGGCTTCGTGCTAAAGAGCTCACTTATGATCTAATTTTTTTTATATTGCTAAAATATACAGCAATAATATTTTTCCGAAATTTTGTTATATTTAATGTAATACCATTTCATATTATAAGAGTGTCTGGTAATTAATTATGTAATTTTAATTTTGATGGGTTTATCAAGATGTGTGGATATTCTACCCATTATCAGGTAATATTTATTATATATTAGATATGTTCTGGATAACCTAAATTACACATGATCCATTTTGAGTTAGTGTAAATTTTCACCTCATCAGAATCATTTTAAATATATGAGACAATACTCAGTCACTTGCTAAACAGCCAAATAATTATTATCAGAAGGTTTTCCTTCATATTTTTTCATAGATGCAATAGTAATTATAACCACTACTATTTTTTATGCATTGAGAATTATTATTCTCACACTGTCACTCACATCACTATTCATATTCACTGTTTACCATAATTTTCATATTTTATATTTCATACATGTGTGCCCTGTTACTTGTGCTTAAAGTTTTCATATGCTATTAAATTTCCTTTATTAATTTTTCAGTCAGTTGACTTAAAATTCAATTGATGGTTCAGACATTGATTATTATTAGTATGATTAAAATTTTGAATAGGACTTTAGTTAGTTATAGTGATGTCTTTATCTTGTCATGTTTGTTATAGCATTTATTCTGTTTATTGGGCTTGATGGAGTGGATGAGTTCCCCGTTTTTATTATATGCTGTGCTATGAGATATTAGTGCTTATTTTCACTGATTATTATCACATATATTCCCAGGTGTTTCTTTCCAGATTTTCCTAATGCATTGTGACAAGATTTGGGCATCCTCTCTGCCTCCAATGCAGGTATTTGGAAGCCATCATCCTTATTATGTATTTATTCTGTGCTAGCTTACTCTGGGAGTCTACTTTGACCTATCACTCATGAAGTGTTTAAAGCTATTTTTCCATCATAGTATGTTAGGTTGCTTTGTATTTTGATATGTGATGACAAGATAAGCTAGTTTGAAGGATTTCATTTCTTCAGGTTGCACTCAGTTATTTTAATGTTTAAAGGTGTAACAATGTCTGTATTGGGATATTATGATACTATAGTGAAGCAGTCAATCTTAGCTTAAGATTGTGCTTCATTTTTCTACCTACTAACCCATATTCAAACCCCTATATCTTATCTTGCTCCTTTTGTCAAATATGTATTTTTTATGTATATATTTGGAATGCATGCCTAAATTTATAGTTTAACTTTCAATATTTATGATTATTAATTGTATTATTAATTATTAGTTCTTTTTTTATTAAAGTATTATAGGTGTGATTCATATATATATGCGCAAAATTACTTAACAAAAGATTATTTTTTTTGTAAATATTTTATTATAAGTCATCTTTTAAACTTTTTCTTTTTAAAGTACTTTTTCTATTAAACTGTATATTTTTATAAAATCCAATTTGGAAGATGCTACAGTAATTGTCTAAAAATAATTAAATGTGTTGGAAGCACTATTGTTTTATTCTGGGATAGGTATTTTAATTAAAGTTTAACTTAAAAGGGGATTAAGATTAAAGATACTTTTGTTAAAAACATGTTGTCAAATCTATTTCTAATCTGGAAATAGATTTGAATTTATTTTTGGATGTTATATTATTGTTGCATCTTCAAAAACAACTGATAAAGAAAAAGTATAAAATGACTGAATTTTGAATCAGAGATTAGATGAGCTACTATTAAGAGAACTGATTGTTAAGATATTACACATTGCCTGAAACTTATAATGATGTAGTCATAAATCCACCTTCCTGCTGACCCGGGTGGGTCATTTTTCCTGCTAATATACCATCAAATTGCTGCTGTGAAAGAAAGTAAAAGCCTAAAGAGAAACTTTAGAATGCTTGTCACTAAAGAACTTTTTTCAATTGCCGTGCATGTACCATACTAAATTGGATTCTTAAAATTGCAAGGTAACTTGTCAAGCCGTTACCTCAAACTAATCTATCAATTTATATTCTAATGTATTTAACTTTGTTTTTGTTTTAATATGTAATTTGCTCTTAAGTAATTTATTTCATTTAATTCTCTATCATATGCTCTTAACTTTTCTTAAATTTGGTGTGGTCATTTATTTACATGTATTTATTATTTGATTTATAAATCTGCTTGTTTATTATTATGTCAATCTCACAATCTGGCGAGCTTAATTTCTAAAAATCTTTTCTGTCATTTTTTCTTCTTATAAACCTTCATACATAGGTTATTAATGTCCCCTTAAATATATTTGTAATGCATTATAAATTAATATGTTCGCCAGTTTGTTTTTACAAATCAGCATTTTAAGTTGGTTTATTATAAAAATATATTTCTTTAACTCTGGATTTTCTATCCGGTGTAAATTCAGAACTTAAACTAATTAATGTTTTGAAGTCTTTTAAAATGTTGTTTTTTTTTTTTAATTAAATTATGAAAGAGTGACCCATTAATTATTTTCTATATAACTGCTTTTTTTTATTTACTCTTAAAATATACTTATATATTCCATTTATTGTAAAATCAATGAAAGTGGGATTAATTTATTTTAAATAGCAGAAAAAGGGATGGGGGGAATCTTAATGTTTCTCTTACTAAATCAAATCTTAATGTATATTTTATTAATTTGAAATATAAATCTTAATGTTTCATTTGCTATATAAAATCTTCAAGTATATTTTAAGTAAATGAAATGTAAATATTTCTATATATATATATATATATATATTATGACTGCATAGTGTGTTATTTGTCTAAATTATAGTACTCAAACAAGGGTCATTTATTTTTAAAAGCAGTAAATCTTATTCAATGTCGTTAGGGACATTCATTCATTCTGCGTTACTAACATTTAGCCTATTTTCATATATATATTACGTGCTTCTAGTCTTAATCTGGGGGTTGTGACAAGTTCGAACCCATAGATTTCTTCTCTTGTCTCATTCCATAGATAGTTGAGCTATCCGGAATCATGTTTGTTTTGTATAAAATGCCGCTGGCAGTGATCCTGTAAGATTGCCACACACCACTTCGTAGATAAAAGGCCTCTCATGTTGGTTATACCAGCAAAAGTCTGGGCCATGCCATGCATATCCACTTTTCTCTAAGCACTACCCAAGAAGGGGGTGTGAGATTTCGTTTTTCATCCAGAAGCATGACCTTTTCTTCTTAGCTATTTTTAGGCTATTATGTCAGCATCAAAAACTTCTTCGATTTATTATTTCTTTTGCTTCATGACCCACTTTTAATGCTCTAATATTAAAATTGTGCTCTGCTTAATATATATATATATATATATATATATATATATATATATATATATATATATATATATATATATATATATATATATATATATATATATATATATATATATATGCCAACTACTTCTAGTTTTATTGATTAAACTTATTTCAATCATATACAATCTCACCATTGTAATTCATATATTTATTTAAGAGTATATATATATATATATATATATATATATATATATATATATATATATATATATATATATATATATATATATATATATATATATATATATATATTGCTTTGGGGAAAATAAAGCATTTGTCTTACTATCGTTAAAATAAATTTTCATTAAATATTTTGTCATCTAATCAAATGTCATTTTCAAATATGTTTTTTCAAATGTATCATATTTATTTTCATGACCTCAATGGCATGAAAATAATTTATATCATATGTATAATGAATTTCGGAACGCACCTAGAAAAATATATGTTAGGCTCCATGTTTCTAAACTGTAAATCAAAGCGTTAATGGCAATTTTATGTAACTTCTTTCTAATAACCGATTGGCATCTTAATATTGGATCCACCAAAGATGTGTGTTTATTTATAATATATTATTTAGCTAATAAAGAGCATATGAGAAATAATAGGGTGAATGACACTATGTAATCTTCTATCGCTTGGTAGACCGCTTGCTCATTCATGCAAACACTAATGTATATAATTAATTTATAAATGTATAATTATTTGTCAGTACAATAAACTATATTTTTATTGTCTAACTTATTTGAGTAATTACACATGTTACAGCCATGCTTATGTATATTTTAATATAGTCATAGTTAATAGATGCCTCATTTTTTTGCTCTGCTTTGCTAGTCAGCTGGATAAAAATGAATTCTCATCTGCCATCACTATTATTTTTATCATTAGGTGTTAGATCTGGGTCTTGAGTGGGTTCGAATTAAGGCTGGTCCTTGATCTAAATCTCATTCTTGACTGGGTTTGAAGTACATTTTGTGAATTCTGGCTCATGTTAGATGGATAAACATGTTTTGACGAGCACAATAGTCATTCACAAACCAACCGCCAACAATTAGTCATTTTAAATGCTTAACTTGTAAGCATAGGCCAATAGGTGCACTCTAGAACATTCACAGATGGATGTATAAGGCATTTAATTTGAACATTTAATAATTTATACTATGTGGACAGTAAGTTATTCATTTTATGTGGGCAAATGATTTCTGATGAGTGTCCTTTGTTAGTTCCAGATCCATAACAATAGTAGAGTCTTTATTTGTAATTTGAGAGTTATTTTAAATATGCCAGCTACTTTTTAAATGTGTAGTCAGCTAATAATATCAAGCATTAGCAAAACAGTCAGTTAATCCTGTTGACATCTAGATTTTTTTTTGCAAAGTTTAAACATTTAATTTTATGTATTTCAATATATCTCGAGAAACCTAGATGTTCAGACTTATTACAATATGAGATTGATTCCTGATTATTTGATCATATTAATCATCATTTTATTTTCAATCAATGCAATAATATTTTTAGTATTATTTTATATAGAAATTCTATCATATAAGTTAATTATCCAGTTGAATATTTTTCAGGTATCAGCATAGCATACTATAACAATCGAAATGAAAGTGAAGATCGAATCTAACCGCAAAAACAATATCTGCAACTACCAGGGCGCCATCTAGGCATTTGAGCCTAGAAAAATTTATAAAGTAGGCAGATACATGCTGTTAAGATTCCACTTTATTTAAATATTTCGATCGTTATCCCAAGTCACTAGCTCAGCAGAGACGCAGAGATAAAAATCTATAAATTTTATATCTTAAATATAAAAGAATAAAAGCCACTGCCAGAAATTAACACATAAAAATATTTATTTATGCACATATAAAATAACATTTAAATTTTGAGGAATAAGTTTAACATTTTAGATTTTTATATTAACTTTTAATTTTACATTTAACTAAGTTTCAATGAGTTTAATATTTTATTTAGATAGTCAAGTATGAATAGACTATATAGATCTGCATTTGAAAAGAAAATATTCTTCCCTGATTTAACCTTAGGCAACAAATTTCGCAACCAAACTGGCGCCAATCCATCTGATACATTCATGTATTCAATGTAGCATGATACGACAACACAAAATACTATACTGTCAGGAAACATACATCTGAACAATAAGTAGAAATAGAGAAGACATTGACTCTCCACCAACAGGAATGTGACATCTGTTGGCAAGTAGAACAATAAACAAAAAACTCCATAGGAATGGACTGCGGTCTTCTGCTGACTTACAAACCCATCCATAGGCAAACAGAGGGTGTGTGGCATATATCTATAATCCTGCCTGTAGCGGACCTCATACTACATCTACTAATTACACAAATATATCCAATCCATTAAACCAATTCAACTACGAAATGAATAACCTAAGATTACCCTCCCTTAATATAACTTTACAAAACTAAATAGCCATTCACGCCCGACTTAAATTTAACATTTAAATACGTTCGCACAAATGCATTTTATAAAATTTGTTTTAAAATGTTGAGTACAGATCAGCTGCACAGATTCCACGGTCAAAAACATTCCAAATTAAACACAATCGATCAAAATACAAAGTCATCGATAAACGTCACTTGCATAGGGAATATACAAATCCCATTAGCATTCATCGTAAGATACTTGCAGTGATATCGTTGACATATATTCTAATCGAATGTGGAAACCACAACATTATCAACCGCTAACGAATCTATGCAACGTCTATACCCAACCTAAATTTCATCATTTAAAATTTAAACAATAAACAATTTATACAATAAGAAAGAAAAAAAAATGGAAATGATTTTTATCAATCGGAAAACATATAAAATTAAACATTATTAATTTGATTTAAAAACTTACAAAAGTCAGATAAGAGTCCGTTTTAACATTTAAATTGGCTTGTTTACTAATTTGTAAAACTTGATGAAAGTTCTTAATTGATTTCAATAATTGTTCATTTCATATAGCTTATGGTAGAAGAGTCCATGTTCCTGTTGGAAATTCCCACGGAGACTTTCCTGGAAGACCGGTCTGATATTTTGGAGGTAGCATTAGCTGGTTCTGTTCTGGTATCACAATCTTTGCATTTTTAAAATAAATGAGTGAGGACGGCAAGTGCGTCTTGTTGCTCGACTCCCCAAAATCAAGTTGGAAAAACTGACTGGAACTCAATATTTTTCTTTTTATAATCGTCCTATGGTTTCCATGAACAAAAACATCACTGTTCTATTTTTTTTTCGTTATGGTCCGGGCCTTTATTTGCTTCCATTGGTCAAGCTAAAATATCTTTCTTCTCTTATCTAACTTTTCATCTGACTTTTTAATTAAACAGCTTTTAGATAATTAATAAACTATCATTTCCATTTATAGATTACAGGAATTAATTAATACCTGTTTTTATTTTAACTTACGTTATTTTTTTATGAAAATATTTTTATATTTCAATCTTGTATTTTTTATTAAAAAAAAATATGTTCAAATATTTTTTTTTTTTGTTTATGAAAAAAATATTTTTAAAGTTTGGCATCTGTGCGAATGTATATACGTTTAACAAACATTTTAATTTTAGCATTTAGTTTTTTACTTTTATTTGCAAACTTTTAAGTTTTGATTTTAAATTAATGTAACGACATATTTATATATCGTTACATATCAGTAAACTTCCTCAAAAAAATAAAAACATTTAAAAAAAAAAAGAATTTACTTAGTGTTAGTAATTACGTTACACAAATTTGTTATATATGAAATTTCAAAAGGACAAAACTTTTTTTTTTAAAAGACAAAACAGTAATTACAAATATAATGATAAAAAAAAGTTGACTGATGATTCCTTACTACCAGCTAAATTTCTGCTTCCTCCCTTCCAAGTTTCATTTCTCCTACCTTTAACTATTACTTAGGCAAGTTTGAACGATTAGATTTTAATTTAACAAGACTTTTTTTTTTTTAAATATGATTTAGATTTATTATTACGTTTTATTTATTAGTTTTTATTCCTCGAATTTATCTCTACATATGCGCAATTTTTCTTACTGGCAGCACTTTTTAAACAAAACTTCAAACTGCAACTCCACGTCAATACAACAAATATATTTATACTAATTTCAGATAAAATATTACGGGCATGATTTATTTTCATAAGTACTAGTGGTCTATTAAACATCTGGCTATAACTTTACGTTAGTACAAAAATGTACTTATTTCAGAAAAAACAACCAATGTTATTTGCATGATTCACTTTTAAAATTCTCAGGGCACTCGTGATTTATTAAAGATAGAAAATTTCATCATCATCAATTCCCCTTCTCAGGGTCAATCTCTGAGGTAAGGCCACACTTGGGATGCCAATTATAACGATTGAAATGAAAGTGAAGATCGAATCTAACCACAAAAACAATATCTGCAACTACCAGGGCACCATCTAGGCATTTGAGCCTAGAAAAATTTATAAAGTAGGCAGATACGCGCTGTTAAGATTCCACTTTATTTAAATATTCCGATCGTTAGCCCAAGTCACTAGCTCAGTGGAGACGCAGAGATAAAAATCTATAAATTTTATATCTTAAATATAAAAGAATAAAAGCCACTGCCAGAAATTAACACATAAAAATATTTATTTACGCACATATAAAATAACATTTAAATTTTGAGGAATAAGTTTAACATTTTAGATTTTTATATTAACTTTTAATTTTACATTTAACTAAGTTTCAATGAGTTGAATATTTTATTTAGATAGTCAAGTATGAATAGACTACATAGATCTGCATTTGAAAAGAAAATATTATTCCCTGATTTAACCTTAGGCAACAAATTTTGCAACCAAACTGGCGCCAATCCATCTAATACATTCATGTATTCAATGTAGCATGATACAACAACACAAAATACTATACTGTCAGGAAACGTACATCTGAACAATAAGTAGAAATAGAGAAGACATTGACTCTCCACCAACAGGAATGTGACATCTGTTGGCAAGTAGAACAATAAACAAAAAACTCCATAGGAATGGACTGCGGTCTTCTGCCGACTTACAAACCCATCCATAGGCAAACAGAGGGTGTGTGGCATATATCTATAATCCTGCCTGTAGCGGACCTCATACTACATCTACTAATTACACAAATATATCCAATCCATTGAACCAATTCAACTACAAAATGAATAACCTAAGATTACCCTTCCTTAATATAACTTTACAAAACAATATAGCCATTCACGCCCGACTTAAATTTAACATTTAAATACGTTCGCACAAATGCATTTTATAAAATTTGTTTTAAAATGTTGAGTACAGATCAGCTGCACAGATTCCACGGTCAAAAACATTCCAAATTAAACACAACCGATCAAAATACAAAGTCATCGATAAACGTCACTTGAATATGAAAACCACAACATAATTAACCGCTTACGCATCCAAGCAACATCCATACCCAACTTAAATTTCATCATTTAAAATTTAAACAATAAATATTAATACAAATAAAAATGATAAAATGGAAATGATTTTTTTTAGCAAACAAATATGTAAAAATTAAACATTTATAATTAATTTGAAACATAAGTCAGAGAAAAGTTATTTTTTAAAAAAACTAGATTAACTGATCAAAGCTTTAAAGTTCTTAATTACATCAGATTTTAAAATCGTTCAGTTCAATTGCTTACGGTAGAAGAGTCCAGGTTCCTGTTGGAAATTCAAACAAACAACATTCATGGAATACCAGTCTGATATTCTGGAGGTAGCATTAGCTGGTTCCATTCTGGTATCACAGTCTTTTCATTTTTAAAATAAGTGAGAGAAAATGACAAGTGGGTCTTTTCGTTCGTCTCACCAAATGAAGCTGGAAATCTGACTGGCACTCAATATTTTTCTTTTTATAGTAAATCTCCAGATTGAATGAACAAAGATATCACTAATCCAAATTTTCATTAAGGTCGGAAAGGCTTGGTTCTTCCATTGGTCAAGCTAAATTCTCTTTATTCTCTTATCTAATTTTCATCTGACTTTTTAATTACACAAGAGCCCCAAGGCTAGCTTGTTTTCAATTAATAAACAATCATTTCCATTTACAGATTACAAGAATTAATTAATACCTGTTTTTATTTTTACTTATGTTATTTCTTTATTAAAATATTTTTATATTTAAATCTTGTATTTTTTTTATAAAAAAGTACATTCAAATATTTTTATTTATTAAAAAAAATACTTTTAAAGTTTTGCATCTGTGAGAATATATATACGTTTAACAAACATTTTAATTTTAGCGTTTAGTTTTTTTAATACATTTATTTTTATTTGCGAAATTAAAAGTTTTTATTTTAATTTAATGTAACAACATATTTATATATCGTTACAATATATATATATATATATATATATATATGAGGATAGTAATCTAGACCAACTGATGATTGTTTGTTTAACATGAAATACTTATATTGTTGATTATTTATCTTTTCAACATGTGTGTGAGCAGGTGGGTCAGCAATATGAGTTGGCACTGAGAGTGGTGGGTTGTGTAAAAGTCTGAGTTTGAACCCTACATATATTACATACATAAATGCAGGTTTAAGCCTGTACAATGTATTAGAATGGTTAAAATTAATTTCACTTCAATTAGGTATACATAGTGAGAAATTGAAAACAAGGTGAATTGAATGTGCAAATCAGTTATTTCTTTTATAAGGACAATAATGTTTAACCTCTAATAGCAATTTCAATAGATATATCTGTAAGAAATATTATGTATCTCTCATAAAAAAAAAAACGAAAACTTTATCAGTTATACATGGGGAAAGCCATGTTTTAATTATAAAAATACAATCAAAGTCTTCTAAACTAAAAAAAAAATGTTTTATTTGTATACTTTTAAGAATCCTGCTAATATTAACATACAAAACATGAAGGCTTGTAACAGACAGAAAAATAGAGTTATATAATTTATAATAAATTAACTAATCCTAAATTAATTAACCCTAATACCATTAAAGAAGGAAAAACAACGATGGTTATTTTTGAAGAAGCAAATAATTGTCTTCTCGACCAAAAGTAAGAACCAGCAAAAACATTATCCTTAAGAACAGGAATAGAAATAAAAATGAGCTGAAATTAGATTAGACATTTATTTTATAATAAATACTTTTGTTTTATGATTATTACCCAAATAAGTTATAATATCATGATCAATATTTTTACTCGATAAATTATAAACACTTGTTCTACATAATATTTGATTGAGAAGATATAAAAGTGAATTATTGATTGTTTATTTATTTTTTAAAAATGTTTATATCTTTTGTTTGAATCGTAATGAAAAGTAACACAATTATTGACAATTTTCATTGATTTATTATTAATTTTATCAATATTCTTCTCAATGTGTGTATTGATATTTCTAAATCTTTAATAACAATTTTATCATATATACATTAATTAATAAAAGAATTAAGAAAATAATAAATATTGTCAATGAAAAGTGATTAATATTAAAAATCCAACAAAAAGTTTTATAGGATCAAAAATAAAAACTATCAGCAGAAATTTGTATCTGAACATAAAGAAGATTGAATTATTTGATCTACATTAATTTCCTTAAAAGTTTCAATTTTATTATTTTTGTCCATATTACTCTCCATTAATAAGGTACCTTGAGTATATATGTTTTATCCTTGTATTTAAATTACATTCCAGCAAAAGTCTAAGATAATGTAAGATAAATATCAGACAAATCTGTGATGAGTTTAAGAATGTCAGGAAGTGGAAGTTTATGTGAAAAAAAAATATGTTTCATTAACTAGATGTTTCAAAAATTGATAAATATTCTTATTGATTTGGTCATTAATTACATCAACATCATAAAAAAAATTCTTAATATAAGTCCAAAGTTTGTCTCGAGATATATCCATTTTTATATTACAATTACTCAAAATTGCAATATCACCTACATCCAAAATATTACTATTATTGAAATTTTCATGGATATTTATTTTAATATCATCTTTATTGACAGCTTCAATTTTATTCACACTATATTACTCTTGTTATTATATAGAGATTCATACTCTGAAGCCATATTATTATTAGAACATAATCCATTACAGACAAAACATTAAAAAAAAAAATTCAAATAGAGCATAATATTTTTTGCCAATCTACTTATTTTTTATATATGAAGTATAAAAAAAGCCTTGCTATTCACTATAACATTTTTTTTAACAAAATTATAAAAAATGAAAAATGACCTTATATTACATGTATGTGACCACAAAAAAGAACTACTAGAAGTGTAAATTACACAAAAAATTAATTGAAATGAGAGAAAAAAGATAGATTAATTATCCACATAAAGATCAAGTCCTTAATTAAAAGATTATATTCCCATCTATCTGAATGGCATGTTATTCCATGATTGACATTAGTAGTAGTAGTAGTAGTCATAGTCATAGTAGTAGGAGGAGGAGTATGTTATTATCATCATCATCATCATCACCACCACCACCACTAGCATCATCATCATCATCATCATTATTATTATTATTATTATTATTATTATTATTATTATTATTATTATTATTACCACCACCACCCCCACCACCACCACCACCATCATCATCATCATCATCATCATCATCATCATCATCATTATTATTATTATTATTATTATTATTTTTATTATTATTATTATTATTATTATTATTATTATTATTATTATTATTATTATTATTATTATTATCATTATTATTATTATTATTATTATTATTATTATTATTATTATTATTATTATTATTATTATTATTATTATTATTGTTGTAGTTCTTGGTGTTGTTGTAGTAGTTAGTGTTACATTAGTAATATATATATATATATATATATATATAATTTGTCTAGCCTCACGATAATTATCAATGAGCAGGAATAAATAATTTTTGGTAACACCAAACCACAAATGTTATCTAAGTTTACATGTTTATAATGTTCATACCTTTAGTTTTTGTTTATATAACAAACCATGGACACTTTTACTATAACATTACATAATTCTCTTGAGAAGGTATAGCATTGGTGGTTGAGAGGTCAGCATGACTACCTTGCACTTGCAGGGAGTTGCCCGGGTTGTGGGTTCGCGTCCCGGCCGATGCTATAACAGTTAAAAAAAAAACTTTATCGAGAAGTTTAAAATAAAATTTTAAATAGTTCAAGTGATATGTTTTTCCGTCACATAATTAAAATTATAGAAATAGATTTAGGGGTTTACATTTATTTTAAAATTTGGTTTTCAAATAAATGATGATTTTCTTTTACATCAATAATAAACAAGCATAAATACATGTTATTCAATAATGGAGGAATGTTGATTATTCTTGAGATAATTGTTAAGTTCTAGTACTTTTTTTTATTAAAATACAATCGATGAATATATACTTAATCATTTGAATTAAATATAATTCGAACTAATAGACAACAACACAATTAAATTAAATTCTTGTTATTATTGTTTGTCCCCATACAGATATATTGAATTAATTAAAGATATACACTTATAATGTTTCTTGTCACTATCTGCAAATAGCATCACACATTAGATACAAAAAACATTTCCATTTTGCATTTAAAACCTTGAAAGGAATATTATAAAATTAAAGAAAGTTGTACTTACCTATAGCACATTTGCACAATAAGATGGATATTAAGCATAAAATAGGGAAATAATCCATTTCCTTTCTAAAAAAATAAAAAAAGGCAAAAATTTGAGACAGGCAATATATATATATATGTATATGTATATATATATATATATATATATATATATATATATATATATATATATATATATATATATATATATATATATATATATTAAGAATACCCCAATCCAAAAGTCAACCAGAATTATATATATATTAAGATTACCCCAAATCCAAAATTCAAACAGAATTATATATATATATATATTGAAACAGACAGATCGAAGAATCGATCTTAGTTTCATGGTTGTCATTTAAAAACGGTAATTCTAAACCACTATTTACCCGCAATGAGACTTTTTCTATTCCAAGCCACATAAATTTTAAGTTATTTATTTTGTGTTTGTTTAAAAAGAATTTAATGTAAAGAGTATGAGTATAAATGTCACAAATCATGATAAATAATATTCGTGTGTGTGTGGTTTGTGGATTTATATTAGCTCAATTTAAAAGTTTCAATTGCGTGTATATTTTCTTTAAATTTTAATTTTGCAAATTATACAAAGTCATTTAAAAATGCTGATCAAAAGTCACATTCCTTTGATCAGTATTTTTAATCAAAATCTTACTTGTACAAAATGTATAGATAATTAATTTGTACTTCGATAAATTAAGATAATGAATTTATATTTTTGTATTCACGAATTCCGATGTAATTGTTTTGTCAATTTAGAATCATGTATTAAATTTAAAAATAAATGAAAACCGAACGTAGAACTCTTATCAAGAAAGGCAAAGGCTATTGTATAGTCAAAAAAATTAGATATTGCTGGAGGCCAGAAATCAAAGGAGGCGGAGTTATGAACAAAAACTAGGCAGAAAGGTCAACCGTAGCCATCTTAAATATAAGATAGACACTCTAACTTTTGACTTGGCTGTGGTTAGATCGTCTCAAGCTACAGCAAAGTAGTTGTGCCAGAGAAATCACTTCAACCATTATTAAGAAGTTGCCCGGTAAACTGAAGTCATGATGGGCTAAGTCCAAGAAGCTGACCCCTGTTCTGCCAATTTAAATCTTTCATACCGCTGATCTGTAATGTTTTCCGTGCTTCCAGTCTTCCAAATTCCAACATTTAAATTAACCATGCCTTTCTAAGAAATTCAAAATGCGCGCCTATGTTCTTCATACATGTCACCGCAAGAAGAAAAGCCGGACGAAGAAAGAATGGTAACTTTTGTTACATGAACTTTTTAACTTTCCTCTCAGTAATAATTTTATATTTAATCTGTTAACCTAATTAATTGCATGTAAATTTCTTGTTTTCCATTTGAAAATGTTACACTAAAATCTGTCAGTAAATTTCTTCTCTAATATTTCTGTGCTCCAGTCATTAGATGATAATTCTTAATATTTGTGCCTACTAATAACCCATTTGTGAATACATTTATATTTTACTATTACTTATTTACAAACAAAACGATGCCAATAATAATATTTCTCAACTCTAATTAAAGTCAGTAAAGTTTATCTCATAATATTTATTATACTCAGTTTAAAAGTAATTTTCTTTTATCGAACTAAAAATTGTTTCATTTATGTTGAGTTGAGAAATATTCAAATATTTTGTTGTTTCTTTTACTTCGTTATAATATTTTAATCTATACTCCAAATCTCAATACTTAAAACAGTCTAAAATTTTATTATAATTTTTTATATATTATTACGGAGTAAGAATAATAAGTGAATATTTTTGCTATTATTACCTTCCGAACAATCTGGGGAGTTATGGGTTTCAGAGTGAAATTAATTAATTATTACTTCTGCGATCGTTTGATTTCGCCATGTTTTATTGAATAGTTATATCGGACTGTTGCATAGAAAATGTTACGGGGAGAAAAGGTTTTATATAATTTCGTTTTAAAATCCACTTCCGATCACTCTTCCTCGATGTTACTGTGGCAACACCTTTACCTTCGCCTAAGTTGGCGTCTCGTTTTACTACCACATGGAGAGAAAGAAATTCTTCTCCAGGTAATCTCTTGGATCACCGGGGTTCGAAAATGAGCCCGGCTGGTTGTAGTGTCCCGGATCTACTTGGGGGCATTAAGACTTGTCAATGTACAAGCCTCCCGGTATTCCGTCAATGCACCACAAGTTATTATTTGTAGTATACCTTAATCCCTGCAACCATCAGTACATTAATATTATATATTATATTTTTATATAAAACCGCCTCCCATTTATCCGTATACACAATAGTTTGAATCTATTAAAATAAAACAACTTAATATAACTAGTAGTTAAATATTTTAAGTGCTCCAATTACTCTGATTCTCATATCAACCTGGACAACCATTTAAACATATAAATATTGGCATGAGTTTGTTAATCAGTACAAACCGATTATTGATGACTAGCAGCAATTTATTATAAAATACATATGAGAGTTTTACCGTACCTGTAAATAATATTATTCAATGCTTTCAATAATTTATTAAAAATTTATCTAACCTAATTTTGTCTCTCTTGCATTATTACTCTCGACATCTCGTCAATCACCTGCTGTCTGTATCGACAACTTAAATATATACATTAAATTATCAGCCGTAACAATATCCCGACTATAAGATATCTATGAACTAGCTGATTGTAGGTAATTTAGTCTGTGTTTTTCGATGAGCTAGTAAAGGGAAAACCCCGTACCGTTTTAATGTTGTCATTGGTGGGTCATGCCAGGGTTTTGGGTTTGAATTTAGTTTGCATTTTGGAATTTATTCCTAGACGTGGACTGGGTTTGAATTCGGGATTACTGTGTGTGATTAAGCATGGTGATTTTTACCGGTACAATATATATATATATATATATATATACATGGGTATATATATATATATATATATATATATATATATATAACAGTAGTTAATTATTATATACAGTCTTTCAATCTGCAGAAGTAAAAACATACTAGTGAAATCATAAAATCTTATAGTAAGTTATTTATAAAATTATATACTCAAAAATGTAAAGATATAAAACTTGTCACATCTAAATAATATCAAGCAATGTCAAGAATCATACATACATGTATCTATTAACACAGCTTTCTTAATTTCCTTTTATTATTGCTTTTTCAATGTGTAATATTTTCATGCTATTTTAGTTAAAATCAAAACCATATATACATAACATATTACAATCTTCAAACACTGATGTTGAAATGTTTTCATTTAAATTACAGTTTTAGTCAGTATCTTTAACTCTTTTTAATAATGGCAAATGATTTTTAGTTCTTTTCTCCAGTGTACTTTTTGATTTACCTATATAAACATTACTACTTTTGCACTACATTTATATATGATTAAGGTAATTCGATTTAAGAATTGAGTTTTAGCTTTTGAATTATTTTGTTCGTTTATTTAATGCAGGAAACATTTAAAATGTAATTTCAAATTTTTGCTGTATCTAATTTTTTCTTTTAAAATTCACTTGTCTATTTGAAATATATAGAATTGTTGTTCTTTTTTTACACATAGTAGAATCAACCATTTTTTTTTTAAATCTTAATTTTTATATCTCTTATTAACATTTTAATAGTATTATATACAAGATGCCAATTATATCCAGCATTTAATAATTCATTCATATAAATTTACATATTTTGCTAATATTTTGTATAAATGGACATGTAAATGTGATAGTGTATATAAGGGTATATCAATATGTCCATTGGCGAAAAGAACTAAAGACCACTTGCAGTTATTAAAAAGAGTTGAAATAACTAAACTAAAGTTTAATGGAAATGATAATGTTTCACCAACAGTTTATTATGATATATATATATATATATATATAATGTGAACATATTTTAATTTGAGAGAAATGTTCATAAAAGGAACATATAAGAAGGTATGTTAATGTAAATGTATGAACAATGTAATAAATACACTTATGCAAATCATTAAAATTATTGAATTGTGAGAAGGCTCGACATTGAAAGTGTGTTTGAAGATACCTTTAAAAGTATTATAATTAGTTGTCAAAGATTATGAAGTTAGTTGAAAGCACTTCTAAGTGGATAAAAGTTTATACAGTTGCCTTTTATATGTCTCTATGTCAATGTATTTATTAATATTTCAAATAAATACTGATATCAAATAACAATATAATTTAAAAGGCAACCCTAGTATCAATTAAAGAGTTAGTCTAATATAGACCTTTACAAATGTATACATGGACTACACAGGATACTGAATGTAAAATTATGGCTGTTTAGTCACTACAACAATTGTAGGCTGTATTTGACTACTGTCTACTAAATTTAATTTGAATATGAATCAATTACCTTTATAAAATTTTATAAACAATATTTCTATATCTTGTATAGATCTTATATAAGGATTTAAATTAAGAAGTTTTCCTGGTGTCCATTATTTTTTCAGTAAGTCAGGTAAACAAAAGTTTTCCAGAAACAGTATATTTATGAGCAACATGTAGTAAGTGATCTCAAGCACTAATGCAGCAAGAATTATACTTTTCCAAAATCTTTAATTGATCTTACTTACACTATCTCTAATTATGTGCCAGGCCCTAAACTAGCTTTCTCTCAAGGCTGGGAGGAAACCTATTGGATTAATGGATAGATAACAGAAGAATTTGCATATTTGAACAATCTCTTTCCTACTTTCTATATTTTTCAAAGTTGATCACATAGAATTAAAAATTTAGGTACTTTGAATTCTCTACCTTTAAACATTTATTAAATTAGTAATCCATCACATTTCTTCATCAATCTAAAGCTTTTAGTTTAAAACATATTTGAATTGTGTCTATTCGTATAAGACATATTAAACTAGTTTTGTGAGGCATTTTGTCAGGAAAAAAAGTAGGCAAACAAAAATGATAAATCTATTCATTAATCATCTATAAATAATTTCAGTTCCAATGTATGTTTATAAAAAAATTATTCTTATTAGTTTATCAAATCAAATATTCATAATATATATATATATATATATATATATATATATATATAATGGTCTAGGATGATCTGAAATTTCCAGTCTTATCGTATCGCCATACAGAGTGCCACTAGGCCATTTGAATCTAGAAATTTTATAGAGTAGGCAGATATGCACTGTTAAAGATCCAATATTTATTTATTAAGACTGTCAGTCCTTGCCACTAGCTCATGGAGTAGAAGGGGTTATAGAACAATTATTAAAATACATTTTTAATAACAAATAAAAAAAGTAAACTAGATCACTGCCAGTACTAATAACACAACATATTTTATTAATACACAATTAAAATTGAAGAATGATATTTATATTTTAACATTAATTTTTAAATTTAAATTACTATTTTAAATAGACCACACAGATGGACATTTTTATAATATTTTACTTTAGCATATTGAGTATAGATAGGCTACATAGATTTCTCACTTAAAAAAAACTTATCAAAACACTCATTCAATCTTAGACTAAAAGTTTGTAGCCAAACCAATGCCTGCTTCCAGATATATAGTTGCAACTGATGCAATATGAAGGTGCTAGCATAAAACCATGCTGAGAGGAATGGGCTTCTGACAGTGTGATATTATTAAAAGAACATGATCCTCATCCAGTACAGGAATGTGCATCTGTCTGGGGAAGGAATAATGTATATAAATTAATTAAAGAAAGTGCTATGTATGGGGGAGAGCAGACTATCCACTGACTTATAATCCACCCATAGAGCTAGAAGGAGTCAATGCTGCAAAAAATATGTCTGCGACCATTGCAATCATATGACTGACTTTTTGCGGTCATGCATTAAGTCGGGCATGTTGCCCTGTATGCTAAACATGCTTCACATTACATTGATATAAACACCCATATATCCTTCCACAAACATCATCCTAACTACAAAACAAATAGCCTGAAATTAACTGCTTAAAATAAACATAAATGAATTTAAACATAGTTATTAATTTTTATCCATGCAGCTATCTACACCCAACTTTAATTGGATACATTTTATTTAACGCATAACACAAAAAAGAGAGAAATGGAAATGATTGCTTTAACAGATGCATAAAAATACTAATAATTGATTTCAATTTTTTTAGTTAGATAATAGTTCTTATTATCAGCTATTACTTGCAAATTTAAAAAAATGTTCATATTAGATAAACACAAGAGTTCATACTTTATGTATTGAGCAGATTTAGAGGTCCATCTTTATGATCTCATTCATAGATTGTTTGTCCTTCTTTGAAACAAAACCACTACTTGCCATTCATTTGATCAAGCACTGTCATCCAGAGGCCACAGCTGGTTGTCTGGAAATTACATTTATTGCAGACTTCTACATCATGAAATCTGCAATATAGCTAGTTATAATGGTATATTAATAGTCAGCTCTAAGATAACAACAATTATAATAATCCTTCTCAAATTAAAAAATTTGGGATTTTATACTTTTATTATTTTCTTATCATCAGAACCATCGGATTCAATAAGCAAAACATCACTAATCTTCTCATGCTTCATTTATGGTCTATGCTGTCATTTTGTGCTTGCATTGGTCATTTAATTTCTTTTTATTCTCTTATCTGATCATTTAATTATTCGAGTGCCCCAAGGACTGGTGTGATTTATAACAATCATTTAATTTATAAAACAATAATTTCAATTTTCTAAGATTATAGAAATCAACACTATTTCTATTTTCAAAAATATCTAATCTTTACTTTTTTACAAAAACAAATACATTTATTTTTAAAATAGTTTTTAAACTTTCCCATCTGTGCGATATATATATATATATATATATATATATATATATATATATATATATATATATATATATATATATATATATATATATATATATATATATTGTGCCCTTTTGTATGGGTCTCC
>JAQFVV010014764.1:0-27557 GCA_028023455.1 Epiperipatus broadwayi | reverse complement strand
TGGTCAATATATATATATATATATATATATATATATATGTCCAAAAGATGGCGCTATACCAAAACCGCCGAACAAGTGTAAGATTTGTTTTACATAAACGAAAAAAGAGTCAGAAATTAACTACCTCTTTCATTTGCTCACTCCCAGATCAGCTGATTTCAAGCTGGTTTGCTATCCTCAGTGGGAGATAGAGTATAGAAACTAGATCTAAAACACTGACTCTCAAGTGTTTATGCAAAACGTTTCTATCAGATTGCAAGCGTGAATTTTTCAGACCGGTAAAGTCTTCAAACCCAGCCTAGCAAGCTAGATATTTATATGGGTCTGATCTCAGTTCAGAATCACCATATAATCAAAGTCTCTGCAATATATATCATTGCAAGAAAACTCTAAAGGTACATTTATGAAAAAACAAATACAAGTTAATCACGTAACCTGCTATCACTTGTTATTTATGTCCAAAAGATGGCGCTATACCAAAACCGCCGAACAAGTGTAAGATTTGTTTTACATAAACGAAAAAAGAGTCAGAAATTAACTACCTCTTTCATTTGCTCACTCCCAGATCAGCTGATTTCAAGCTGGTTTGCTATCCTCAGTGGGAGATAGAGTATAGAAACTAGATCTAAAACACTGACTCTCAAGTGTTTATGCAAAACGTTTCTATCAGATTGCAAGCGTGAATTTTTCAGACCGGTAAAGTCTTCAAACCCAGCCTAGCAAGCTAGATATTTATATGGGTCTGATCTCAGTTCAGAATCACCATATAATCAAAGTCTCTGCAATATATATCATTGCAAGAAAACTCTAAAGGTACATTTATGAAAAAACAAATACAAGTTAATCACGTAACCTGCTATCACTTGTTATTTATGTCCAAAAGATGGCGCTATACCAAAACCGCCGAACAAGTGTAAGATTTGTTTTACATAAACGAAAAAAGAGTCAGAAATTAACTACCTCTTTCATTTGCTCACTCCCAGATCAGCTGATTTCAAGCTGGTTTGCTATCCTCAGTGGGAGATAGAGTATAGAAACTAGATCTAAAACACTGACTCTCAAGTGTTTATGCAAAACGTTTCTATCAGATTGCAAGTGTGAATTTTTCAGACCGGTAAAGTCTTCAAACCCAGCCTAGCAAGCTAGATATTTTTCGTTTATGTAAAACAAAACACTTGAGAGTCAGTGTTTTAGATCTAGTTTCTATACTCTATCTCCCACTGAGGATAGCAAACCAGCTTGAAATCAGCTGATCTGGGAGTGAGCAAATGAAAGAGGTAGTTAATTTCTGACTCTTTTTTCATTTATGTAAAACAAATCTTACACTTGTTCGGCGGTTTTGGTATAGCGCCATCTTTTGGACATAAATAACAAGTGATAGCAGGTTACGTGATTAACTTGTATTTGTTTTTTCATAAATGTACCTTTAGAGTTTTCTTGCAATGATATATATTGCAGAGACTTTGATTATATGGTGATTCTGAACTGAGATCAGACCCATATAAATATCTAGCTTGCTAGGCTGGGTTTGAAGACTTTACCGGTCTGAAAAATTCACGCTTGCAATCTGATAGAAACGTTTTGCATAAACACTTGAGAGTCAGTGTTTTAGATCTAGTTTCTATACTCTATCTCCCACTGAGGATAGCAAACCAGCTTGAAATCAGCTGATCTGGGAGTGAGCAAATGAAAGAGGTAGTTAATTTCTGACTCTTTTTTCGTTTATGTAAAACAAATCTTACACTTGTTCGGCGGTTTTGGTATAGCGCCATCTTTTGGACATAAATAACAAGTGATAGCAGGTTACGTGATTAACTTGTATTTGTTTTTTCATAAATGTACCTTTAGAGTTTTCTTGCAATGATATATATTGCAGAGACTTTGATTATATGGTGATTCTGAACTGAGATCAGACCCATATAAATATCTAGCTTGCTAGGCTGGGTTTGAAGACTTTACCGGTCTGAAAAATTCACGCTTGCAATCTGATAGAAACGTTTTGCATAAACACTTGAGAGTCAGTGTTTTAGATCTAGTTTCTATACTCTATCTCCCACTGAGGATAGCAAACCAGCTTGAAATCAGCTGATCTGGGAGTGAGCAAATGAAAGAGTTAGTTAATTTCTGACTCTTTTTTCGTTTATGTAAAACAAATCTTACACTTGTTCGGCGGTTTTGGTATAGCGCCATCTTTTGGACATAAATAACAAGTGATAGCAGGTTACGTGATTAACTTGTATTTGTTTTTTCATATATATATATATGCAAGCATTTAACTTCTATTTAACATTTATAAAGTATATAAAATGAGATTCTATCTCTTAGAATATTCAATGCTTTATCAAGTTTACACTTTCTATTGTTATACCTGGTGCTAATGTTTTCTATGTACAACATTTCAAATTAATATTAACCATTGTTCTATATTAAAATTTAATAAATTGGGTTTGATTTATTAGAAATAAAAGTTTACAAATGAAATTCATTCTAAAAAGTTAATTTACAATTTGTAAGTAGTCTAAAAAAATAATTAGGATATGTTATGAAAACAAAAAACTTTTTCATCATTTGACAGTGTGCAGGAAAGTAACAATGAAAATGACTCTGAAAAATTCACAAAGTCCGTGTTGTCTAAAATTTATTTTAAAATCAGGGCAAATAAATGTGAAATCCTTATAAATTCATCAAACTCTACACTAAAATATAAAGTTATAGATAGAATTTTTAAAACATTTCAAAAGCTCTTGGGACCATGTATGTGAACACATCATCACTTTATTTCAAAAGGTATTACAATGTTACTAATTACAGTTGTTTTGGTAGTATAATGATGTGTTGAATTTATTATTTTTTATTTTTAAAGGAAAAACATATATGAATAAAGTCCAAGTAAATATATGTTTTGCTTTAATTTTAAATAAATATTATACAATGTTATATAATAATCATTAATTTTTGATAAATTTAGAAAAAATATTTTTTATTATATTCCAAAAATTATTTCAAAGTAATTTTGCAATGAATCTGAAAAATGAAAAATAATAAACTGGACCCAACAAGCACATTGAGGTTGATGAAATTTTTTTGATGTTATTGATTAGTGAAAAGTATTAACCTTTTCAAGTTTTTTTAAAAATTAATATGTCAATTTTATATGAAGTTCATTTTATAGTGTCAAAGGAGTATGGAAAATAAAAATATAGCATTAAAGATTCACTGAAAAATGATTTGAAGCAGAATGATTAGCAACACCATCTTCAAACAAATACTTATGGAATAAACTGAGACTTTAAAGCTAATAAGTTTAGTAAAAATTCACGCTAAGAATTTTGCTTTTCTATTTGCATAAAGTTTCAAATTCATACTTATTTCAAAACTTATTAAGAAAAAAGATCAAGCCTTAGTAAAATCCAAAGCTAAAAAATAAACAGTTAACTACTATATTCTGAAATTTTCAATAAAGTGATTGTTTACATTTATATTTGATCGCATATGAAATTTGGTCATTCATTCATTTGCACACACACACACCCATATATATATAATTACAATAAAAATAATAATAATAACCGTAAAAAAAAAACTATTATAAACAATTCATAAATTCGCAGAAGTACTTTTAGTTAATTTCTTGAACTTGCCTCAACTGCCATTAAAATTAAAATTTTTGAATTTTAATGGCAGTTGAGGCAGGTTCAAGAAATTAACCGAAAGTACTTTCGAATTTATGAATTGTTTATAATAGTTTTTTTAACCGTTATTATTATTATTTTTATTGTAATTACAATTTGTTTTAATTAATGGACATTTTATTTATATTATATATATATATATATATTGTAAGATATAGTCTTATATATCACCAAAAACCATTAAACACTCTTAGCTACTTCAACATCAACACCCACAATAACAACATTCTCTGCATATAATATAAAGTAAGTTATATTTATAAAGAGAATGTAATCCAAATATAATGTTTTCCCCAAAGATAAAATGTTCACAAGCACTTTAACTGAGAAATATTTAATTGTTTCTATAATTAAATATTAAACAAACATGACAAAAATCATAATCCAAACTAAACTCAAAACGTAAATATTTCTACTTACCTTTATTATAAAAATATCTCGTTAACTATTATTTAATATACCCAATATTATAGCAATATAAAAAACAGGGATCAAATTTATGTGCAAGTGATAAAATCACAAAAATGTAAAGAAATGAAATGATAAATATTTTTATATTATTATTAATCTAACACATGTATAGATAGATAACTTATAACATATGATGCAAATAATCAACTCAATTCATAAACATTAACTCGCTATTTAAGAGACAAATTAACACTAAAAAGAACGACTTCATTTTGGTGATTGGCAGTATATATATACAAATGATCTTTTCAAAAATCAGATCAAAAACTTTGGTTCATTAACCAACATGTATGCTCTGTAAGTGACAAATAGAATTTATTATTTGAAGAAAAATGTTTGCAGCCATCAAAGTAAAACATTAGACAAGAATATCTCATTGAAGATTAATAAAAACTAAAATAAAAGTAGATGGATAAAAATTTGATAAAATAAGGAATTTTAAATTATAAATTCCAGAAATAGCTTTAAAATGATTTGATACTTCAAGAATATTTTCAATCTTTAGTCAGAGAATTATACTAACTTTAACTTGAGATTCCCAATAGCCAATATCTAGCTATTCACCAAAAAATTCAAGAACTGTGATCAACTATATATAGAGAGACATATCCAAGTGTAAAGTTATCTAGTGAAAAGAGATTCATCACATATGGAGCTGTTACCACAAAAACTGAATTCAACTCAAAACAACATCAATTCATCATTGCTGAAGGCACTACCAACTTAATTACTTGGATGTGAAGGTGTAAACTTAGCAACTGAAGGCATGCTATAAAAAAGAGAAATTCTGATCATTGTTATGCACATTCTAGAACATTTGACCCAATTGGATCATGAACTGTAAAAATAACACATACAATCCTTTTAGGACATTTTCCTTTATGGATTCTTTATATATCTTCGATTGACTTTACACGATTAATTTTATGTATTTATGTCATTTATTTTTTCCCTTTACCATAAGTTGATAAAGATATAAATTCTTGATATACTATAAAGAGGGAAAATATTATCAACTTAATTTTAAATTGAAATAAAATATATGGTCTGGTGTAAACTTGCTTTCAGATGAATTTGATCATCACAGCATTAGAGGTAAGACTTTATAATTTCCCACATTGAATACCAGCACTTGTAAAGTTACACTGTTGCCATTGTTTGTTTGTTGACACTAATAATTTTGTTATTTACTTGCTTTTTTAGTATATATGATTAAAAACTTCTAGTGTTGGTATTTTCTATCATTATAGAAAACAAATCATAATAGAAAGAGGGGATCAAGGGCCACCACATTGTTAATATGAATTAATCAATAAATGTTAGAAACAATGAGCCTAAATTAGCAAGCAAGTAAGTATATATATATATATTGTAATGATCCAGAGAAGGAGACTTCATGTAAACTGCACTACAGGGCGCCATCTAGGCATTTGAACCTAGAATAATTTATAAAATAGGCAGATATGTAAGTAAAAAAAAAAAAAATTTTTTTAAATTTTGATTCCGGTCATTAGCCCATGTCACTAGCTCAGTGGAATAGCAGAGATTTAATAATATACTCTAAGAGTATATATAAAAAAGAATAAAATAAGCCACTGCCAGTAATTAACACACAAACATTTATTTATTTCACATATATATAAGATTTAAAATTATTTTAGTATTAGTTTTACATTTCAAAATTTAACCTACATTTTTAACTTTGATTTTTGACTTTAATTTACATTTAATTACTATTATATTCTAATTTTACATTTTAATTAAGTTCACACAGATAAATTTATGAAAGCTTGTTTATAATGTTGAATATAGATCGGTTACATAGATTTCACGGTCAAAAACATTTCAAAATAAACATAAACGATCAAAATACAAAATTATTGATTACTGACAATTGCGGAGAAAAATTTATACGTAACCCAATAGTATTCACCATAAGATACTTGCATTGTCACCAATAACTTAAAAAACATCCGAATAAATACATTTTAGATACTCACCAGTAAGGTATCATTATTTATCGAATGTCTATATATTTTGATCAAATATGAAATCCAAAACATAATTAACTGATAACGAATCCATGCAAATGTCTATAAACAACTTAAATTTAATGCATTTTTATTTAGTGTCGAGTATGAATAGACTACATAAATTTGCTTTTGAAAATAAACATTCTATCCCTATTTAACCTTAGGCTAAAAATCGCAGCCAAACTGGTGCCAATCCATCTGATATATCGATGTATTCAATGTAATATGAAATACGGCAGCACCAAAAAGTTAAGAGAAGAAATTGCCTCTCGTCAAATAGGAATATGACATCTATCTGACAAGAAGAGCAATAAAAAAAAACTCCATAGAAAGGAACTGCACTCTGCGTCTTATAATTCCTTCCATAGGCAAAACAGGAGAGTGCGGCGTATGAAGTGATTCTGCCAGTAGCGAATCTCTGACTACATCTACTAACTACATCAATATATCCAATCCATTGACCCAATTTAACAATGACACAAATAACCTAAGATTACCCTCCCCTACAATAACTTTAAAAATCTATACAGCCATTCACGCCCGACTTAAGTTTAACATTTATATAATTAATTTAACGAAAAACAAAAAATCATGATAAAAACTTAAAGAACAAAAAATAAATAAATGGAAATGATTTTACATAAATAAGAAAAAAAAATACATCAAATAACACTATTAATAAAGAATTTAGTTTGGTCAGATAGGATTTTATTTGTAACAAAAAACTAGGAAAGTTTAAAATTTAAAGTTCTTAGTGTTTTCAAATTAATATTGTTCGTTATATTTTATAAAGTTCTTACGGTTTTAGAAATATTCATCTTTTACAGTTGCTTGCCATTTGAAATCCAGCATTAAATTTCCCAATGATCCTGTGGTCCTCTGAATATAAGAAAAGCGATGTTTCATTTTTTCATTTTATAACAACTGAAAGGATTGAACGTGCATCTTTTTCAATCCCTTCTCCTTCACTTCCGCACTAACACATATCTGTCACATTGTAAATAATCAATAATAACACCCTAATAATTTCCAAACTTGTCCTTTTATATTACTTTGAAAGATTGACTTAACATTATGTCATCGATGTGATGATCCTTTTCATTGAGGTCCGATTTCTTAATGGATTTATTTCATTTGCTAAAAGTTGCTATTGTTTTCCTATCTGACCGATGTTTTTACATTTAAATGCCCAAGGCTGGTTTACATTTGACTAATTAAATTTATCATTTCCATTTCTGATTAATTAACCTGTTTTCCAAATCAAAGGTATATTTAAAGATAAATTTAAAGATATAATTTTATCTCCAAATCTTTTTAAAATTTAGTTTTAAAATACTTTTTCTTTAATAAAGTTTTATTTTAATAATTTTTCATTATCTGTGCGATTTAATATATACGAGTTTAAGATGATATATAATTTCAATTTTTAATTCTTAAAGAAAATTTTTAAATGCGAACTTTTTAATTTACTTTCATGTTTAATAAATAAAAAAAAACAACAATGTAACGAACGTCTGTGCTCGTTACAATATATATATATATAATAACAAGTTTTAATTTTTTTTGTTAGCATTGATATTGAATGATTACTCTTTGAGAGGAAAAGAGTAAATGGATTAATAGATATCAACCATATTGATTAAAGAATAGTCATAGATAACTAAATAAATTAATTGCTTTTGTTATAATATCTCATTGAATAAATTTTAATAATTGTGAATAAATTTATTCATTTATCAATTTATCACATGCACATAAAATAAAGATACTAATATGAATATTCCCTAAAGAAGAATATTATGTGTATTCCTCCTAAACTTGAATTCTCAGATAATTTGAAGAGATGAATATACATGGAGATATTTGATGAATGTCCGTATGCTTGTACTCAATCTTTTAAGAGTAAGATCAGGGTGGGCATGTGTCTAGAAGTTTAGGAATCCTAAAAATGCTTTCTCATCCACACTGATGGCCTAAAAAAGTTTACTGTTATGCAAGACTAGGATGCCCTCTGTGAATAAATGTGGAGCTCACATCTCAAAACAGCTAATTAAAAAGGTACTTCTTTAATATATAGACTGAAAGGATATTAAATACTGAAACTCAGATGAATTCAAACAGAGAACATGAAATTTAGATAAGCAACAATCTTTAAATTGCTCTTAAACAAACATGTTTACTATACTTATAGAAAGACAGACTAAACAGTTATTTTTAATTATTGAAACATCCAAAAACAGATATATATATATATATTAATATTTCCAGGGCATATTGCTATCAGAAATCATAAAAATTTTAATCTATAATATTCATTGAGTGAATATATTTAATCTAATTTTACAAATTTTGAAATTTAATATTAATACACTTTGTTGTTATAGATGATCGAAATATGTATTGATTACTCTAGATATTGAATGAAATTGGTATTTTTTTTTGCTTATAAAATTTTCTTTACTTTAGATAAAAATCAGATAAAATATATTTATTTTCATTCTATAATCAAAACAATATTGTATAACTGTATGGCAAATAAGTTCTGCTCTGAACATTTTAAGTGTCAATGTTAACATTTTATTTTCAGATGATATCACTTAATGAAGTCATTATCCTATGACATCTTGAAAATAAAGTTTATAACTTTTTTAAAGATTACAATGGCAAATGATTGATTATAAATTAAAATAGTAGATTCAAGTTGATAAAAATTACTATGGTGAATCTTTGCATAAAAGTCTGTACCTAATCCAAGCAAAAATGTACTTTATTATTTGAAGAATAATGAGTTAGACAACATAATGGAATTTTATATATATATATAATTGAAGTAATAAATTTAACGGTTTACAAACTATTACAAACAATCCTTAAATCCACAAAAGTACTTTCGGTGAATTTCTTAAACTTGCCTCAACTGCCATTAAATTCAAAAACCCAAAAAAAATTTTTTTGTGATAGTATGCTATCATATATAGGTGAATCTAGGTGCAGTATTGAGAAGAGATTGAAGGAGCATGAATTGTTATACAAGCATGTAAAAAGTAAAAATAATGGTGATTTAACCTTTCCATAGTTTTTTCTTTTTTCAAAAAAGAGGCCCAAATTGTACATTTTTACAATTCCAGATATATGCATATATGCTATCACATAACTCAAAATATATGAAAAAGAAATGCTAATTTAATATATTGAATTATAAATATATACAAATCAAAATTTTGGGATCATATACATTCTAAAATGTAAATTATATTTTATATGAAAGAAAAACATATTTATATATATTTTTGTCCAAAAAACCCGATGGGTATAATGAGAGGTGAAAAATAAATATATATATGCTATCACGTGACTCAAAATATATGAAAAAGAAATGCTGTTTATTTTATTTATTGAAAATACATTATTATAAAAATATATATAAATCAAGTTTTGATTCACATACTTTCTAAAACCTAAAATATTTTGTAAAAAAATATAATAGATATTCAAAAATTTATAGATAAGCAAACATTTCGTAATGTTGAAAATTTTAAATAGACAAAACAACGTTGTATATTTTCAAAATCTACATTATTTTCATAGAAATATTTTTTAAAAAAGAAAAAATAAATCATAAATAATTATTATAGGATACCAATTGAAAGAATAATGCAAATTATTAAAAAAAATTGAACATTATTTTGCAGATAGCAAAGATGAACGTTTTTCTCAAATATAAAAAGAGTGAATATGGGGCTACAAATTACCTTCCACGGAATAATGAATAAATCATTAATTATAACTGCCATCTATTTGAAACTTTACAAACTAATATCTGAATCATATACCCATGTGCTAAAATTGAAAAAACGGAAGTATTCGGAGAAATTGCTAACAGTTGTAAAAGGAAATTCAAAATGCGATATTGCATTGAATACTAATGCTACAGGTAGTGCTTTGTCCACGAATTCACATCCAGTTCCAGTGAAGAGTTAATATCTCCTTCAGTTTTCTTTGATCATGAAAAAAACATGTAAAAATAAATTTAAATTTGATTTTGAAAATGTGAAAATTCATCATGAAGAGAGAAACCATAGTAAAAGAAAAATTAAAGAGGCAATTTTTATAAACAGGAATAAAGTGCAATTAATAAATCGACAAGCTGCTAACATTAAAATACAAGATTCATGGAATTTGAATTGGTGACATTTTTTCCGCTTTTGTTTTTTGAATTTAATGGCAATTGAAGTAGGTTTAAGAAATTAACTGAAAGTACTTCTGCAGATTTAAGGATTGTTTGTAATAGTTTGTAAACCATTAAATTTATTATTTCAATTATAATTACAATTTTGTTTTTAATTAATGGACATATATATATATATATATATATATATATATATATATATATATATATATATATATATATATATATATATATATATATATATATATATATATATATAATTTGGGATTCATGAGATTTGAATTGATGATGCTTGCTTCTATTATGATTTTTGAATATAACGGCAGTTGAGAGGAGTTAAGGAATTAACCAAAACTACTTCTGTGAATTGAAAGACTGTAGATAACAATTAATTACCATTATATTTATTATTTTTATTGTTATTACAATAGTTTTTAATTAAGAGACATTTTATAGACAAAGGTGAGAAAATATTTTTTTCAGATAAATATAAGGAGAAAAGGATGTTAATAATGGTTTTATTCATCTTAAAATAAAGTTTGGGAAAATAATTAAATTATATTATTAAATATATTGAAAAGTAAAAAAAAAATTGATTGAAAAACATAAAATGTATATATTATAAACTTTAATGTTAATCAGAAGATGTAGTTAAAGCATTAACATGAAAAAGATAAATATAAAAAAATACATATTTTTATATAAACATAATAAGTGATATATTTCAGTGAATAACTAAATAAATATTTTTTATAAGATTATAATTAGAAATACAGATAGGAATGCTATTTGTATCAGGGTTGTTAATAATATGTTTGATAATATGTTTAATAGTGATTTGAATATAATAAGAATGAATGTAATAAATTGTTCTATAGAATTAGTTGAGAGTGTAAAATAGTTGAAAAAATATAAATAACACAAATTACAATGAGCTGAAAAGTAAAACTAAAAGAAAACATTATATAACAAGCCTTAGAACACATCAAAATTTTCAATCATATTAAAAAGCAAAATAAAAATAAAGTGATTAAAAATTGCAATGAGTAAAATAATTTTTTTTAAATTTCAAAATTAAAGTTAGATTTAAAAAAAAAGGCTTAATATGGAGTAGGAAAATGAAAAGATAATATGCTTTAACATGTAGATATATAAAAAATAAAATCATGTTAATATTTAAGAATAACAATATAAAAAGTTCCAAAAACAATATACTGATAGAGAAAATTAAAAAAAAAATTGAATTGAACATAATCTTAAAGACAAAGAAATTATGAAGACATATTAAATAAAGCCTGGTATTTGACAAAAAGAAGTAGAAAAAATATATATATATATAAAAAATAATTCTATGTATGTTTTAAAAAAGCAAAAGTTACAAACGTTTAAAAAAAGTAAATTGCTTTGGAATGTATAAGCTTGATGTTAAGATATGATAAATAATTAGCAAATAAAAATAAAAAATATATTGAGAAATAACAGTTTTTTTAAAAAAAATCAATAAGATTGGAAAAATTATAATAATGTAATTCCACAGTAAATGCTTTATTGGTTCGATTCTGTTGAGAATAATGCTAAATAAAGTAAAGTAGTAAATCTATATATTTTATACAAAAATGGACTGTCTTTACAGTGGAATAATGGTAAATGTTTATTTCAATATAGCTTAGGGCATCAGTTAAATTCGGGGAAAATTTTCTATCTATGAAATGAACTTATTTATATTTTCCTGGTTATAATTTATCATAAAAATAAAATATTATTATTTCATCAGAACGATTTTAAATGGTAATGGGAAATATAGAATTGATTTGTCTTATATATTATTTACAACTGCTCAATTTTTTAAAAATTTTGCTGTGATGTTCAATCTTGTAGGTTTAAATTTTTAATAAAAAGTATCTCAAACATTCAAAGTAATCTGGACTTGAAGTTTCTCTTTATATATAGATCTGTTTGTGGATGATCTAACAAAAGCTACGATTTAAGAATATTTTCGTAAAACTACTCTTTTACAAATAATATTTATAAATAATAAAGATAACCATTTGCTAGTTAAATAAAGAAAATAAAACTGTACTTTTACCTGATGCGAATTCAATAATAAATTTTTATCTTCATTTAATATTTAAATCATTAAATTAACAAGATTTTTATTAAAATTATCCAAATGATTATAAACTAAAAAATAAAATTTTACGGAAAAAAAATTAGTGTTAAATGTAATGAAAAAGCATATATATCTTACATATGCTTAGCCCCGGTCAACAAAGACATTGATTCTTGAAAAAAAAAGAAGATACAGAGAAAAATTTTAATTGCTATAACTGTTCTCAATAATGTAATTATGTTTTGTAGGTAGTAAAAATGATATCACCAGTAAGTAATAATGATTATCAATAAAATATAAAATTAAGACCAAACACATTAAACACAAGCCTACAAAATAGGGGCTAGATTTGAAAAAAAGAAATCATCAAGTTATAAATCAAATAAATACTGCAAAATTATTTCTATTCTTCTAGACTAAAGACGGGCTGAGAACAAAACTTTCAGTGGAAAGAATTTTGGCATGACAAAAATAAAACGTAATTGAGAATTAGATGGACACAATTATAGTAAAACAGAATGTGTCTTGGATTTTTTTTTGTTGTAAAACCACTATTTATTAAAAATAATTTTTTTTATGCAAATAATTAGTTTGATTCAAATTTTGCCTTGCCAATATTTAGATAAAACAAAGCTAGATAATATATTTTTCCAATGTTGTAATAATAATAATAGTAATAATAGCAATAATAATAATAATAATAATAATAATAATAATAATAATAATAATAATAATAATAATAATAATAAATAATAATAATAATAATAATAATAATAATAATAATAATAATAATAATAATAATAATAATAATAATAATAATAATAATAATAATAATAATAATAATAATAATAATAATAATAATAATAATAATAATAATAATAATAATAATAATAATAATAATAATAATAATAATAATAATAATAATAATAATAATAATAATAATAAAATAAAAAAATATAATATCGGGTTTTTTAAATTTATTTTTAAAAAAAAAAGCACAAAAAAAAAAAAAAAAAAAAATTTTATAAAAAAAATATTATAAAAAAAAAGCCCAGGACCAGGGTGGTTGCTAAAATTGTGTTTAAATTGTTGAAATAATGTTTGTCCCTTTAAGTTTTGTACATTTTCTATTATATTATATATAGAATAAAAATTTTTATTTTTTTATTTTTTTGAAATTTTTTTTTATATGAATGATTTTGATTGAAATATTGAGAATTTGTTATTGGTTTAAGAATATTTGTGTGGTATTTAAAGATTTTATTTTATATGAGATGATTATTTTTGGATGAAATATTATATGAGAGGTGTTGTAATTTTATATAAATTAAAAAAAATAAGAAAAATAGTTTTTTAATATATTAACTAGAAATTTTATGTGTTTTAAGAATTTAAAATTTACCTAATAAAATAAATTATTATAAAAAAATTATAATAAAAATTAGTATATATATTTATTAGAAAATATATTTTACTATAAAGAAAAATTTTAAAATATAAAAATATTTTAAATAAAAAGAAAATTAACTAATATTTTATATAAAATATGATGAAAAATAAGAATATTTGAGGGGAGAAATAATTAAGAAAAATTAAAAAATTTTTATTGTATTGATGTAGTATGAATAGAAGATTTTAAAATTTAAGAAGTGATTTTTAGAATTTATTTTAATAATTTATATAAATTTTTAATTAAAATTATTTTTTGTTATAATTTGATATTTTTGTATTAATTTATTTTTTATTTATGATAAATAATAATAATAATAATAATAATAATAAATTTGTTCACAATCAAGTCAGCATGCTCTAGTTTTTCATGTTCCAAAGGTACTCAAAGTTTAAACCTGGCAGGATAAAAACTTTATCTTAATATACCATTTTCAATTTCCAATGAGTTGATAATTGTTTAATACTTTTGTATTGCATTTTTCATTCAAAAATTTAATTAAAATAAAGCTACCCAATGATAATTTTGAAAAACAATATGGAGACAAAGCAATCACACGACCAGATGCTTACCACCAGCATTGTCAGCACAGAGTTTTAAAATCCAAAGTTCAGTCAAATGTAAGCCAATTTTTAATTTTATTAATTGCAAAGTCAGATTTTTGTTTTGGAAAAAAAAAAAAAAATCAGTTACAGATTTCCGGCAAGTAATTCACTTACTAAATAAACAAGTTAACTAGCTTTGTTTTTTTTTTATGCTTAGAAAGAATTCACAATCTTAGTCTAAATCAAGATAATAATTTACCTTTAATCGGTTGATTATTACATTTTTTTATTCAAACTTCCAATTGAAATCAAGTTACCTAATGATAATTTAAAAAAAAAAGCCATTACATGACCAGTGTTTGCCCACAATAATACCAACATAGAGTTTCAAGGTCCAAAGGTCAGTCAGGCATATGTTTATTTTTAATGTTATTGTAGCAATCTCTAATCTTTGTTTAGTAATAAAAATTCGATTTCAAGTTCCCAGCAATTAGTTCATTTGTTCACAATTGAGTTAACAAGCCCTGGCTGTTTATGCTTATAAAGTAATCAAAACTTTAGGCTAGAAAAAAAAACCTATATACTTTTTTCAATTACCTATCAGTTGATAACTGATTTCCAATTTTCTGTTCAAATCTTCAATTATCATCAAGTTACTAGATAATTTCAAAAACATGTCACTTCTAATAGCAATGCTGAGCCTAACTACCTGCCTAAAATTTGCCTGGACACTAGCCATGAATCTCACACTTAAATCATATGAAAAACCTTATTTGAACACCAACTCTAACACAGCCAGATCCAGAGTCAGAGACCAACCAACCACAAACTCTAACTCAACAGTTGCAACCAGTTTGAACATAGCTGTACCACCAATCTTCTCTGGATATCAGGACACTCTACACATGGATCTCATCCTTAAACTTCATCAAAAGCCTTACTCAGCTCTGACCTCTAGCACACAGACCCAGAGTCTGACCAACTTACCACAAAGTTCAACTTAACAATTGCAACTAATTCTAACATAGCTGTACCACCCCACCCTTCTGCAACACTCATATATTGAAATGCACCAGAAAATAGGCATGGCAATCCCATCATGCCTCCCACCCACACCAACACCCCCAACCCACAATGCCAATGAAACCAAGAGAAAACCTGGTAACCCTAAGAAGATACCCTAAAAATAAAAATACTGACATTGATTTCACAACACCAGACAAGACTTCACAGAGAATTGCCACACTACCATGGAAATTTCTAGTCCTCGTCTATGTTATCAAGGCAACTCAAACACATATAGAACTAAACTTGGATTGCATCTGTACATACAGTAGTCCAGACCATGTAAAATTTATGCAATCTTGTGTAAACCAATAAAACAACTTTTACATGTGTAAAACTACAACTACAGACTACCCATGTAACCACAGCAATCTAAGTTATGTAAAACCATTCTAACTAATCCACAGCATAAATATACTTTTACATACATAAACTTACACCTATGGATTGCGGATGAAACCATGGTAATCCAAGCCAAGTAAAAAGCATTGTAACTAATCCACAGCATGACAATTTTTTTGTAATCTCATGTAAATCAATAAATCAACTTTTATATATGTAAACCTATATCTATAGATTCCCCATGTAACCCAGCAATCCAAGTTATGCAAAACCATGTAATTAATTCACAGCATGTAAAATTCCTGTAATCCTCTGTAAAACAATACATCCATTTTTATATATGTAAACCTACAACTATGGATTGCCGATGTAAACACAGCAATCCAAGCTATGTAAACTCTTGTAACCCTTTAAGACAAATAAAGTTTACCATTGAATAATAAAAACAACAACAACAGCAGCAACAACAACAACAACAACAACAACAACAATAATAATAATAATAATAATAATAATAATAATAATAATAATAATAATAATAATAATAATAATAATAATAATAATAATAATAATAATAATAATAATAATAATAATAATAATAATAATAATAATAATAATAATAATAATAATAATAATAATAATAATAATAATAATAATAATAATAATAATAATAATAATAATAATAATAATAATAATAATAATAATAATAATAATAATAGGTTGTTTTTTCATCCCTGGTGTTTGCCACAGGATGGTGTTGATGCTAATCAAAAACATATACATTAAATGATTCCAGGCCTGACCTAAATGATCAATTTGATCTAAAAAGATCTGATTTTTTAGATTTGTAATAAAATATTCTACTAACTAATACTATTATATGATGTTAGTTTTTTAATTTTTGTAAATGTTTATTAATCTTATCTTGTTTTTGAGTTTGTGTGTGTGTCTTTAAAGTCACGGGGCTTTTTCAAATTTTTTTTTTGGACTTTATGTGTGTCTTTTTAAAGTTAAGGTATTTTTTTTGCAAGAGTAAATCAATAATTTCATTCAAAAGCAAGATGTAATAAGTCAATGTTTATTAATCTAGATTGTTTTTGAGCTTGTGTGTGTCTTTAAAGTTACGGGGCTTTTTCTCATTTTTTTTGGACTTTATGTGTGTCTTTTTTTAAAGTTACAGTAGTTTTGGTTAAGAGTAAATCAATCATTTTATTAAAAAACAAGATGTAATTCTAAATCTATCAAAAGTAATGTAATTTATATACTACAATTTAGAATTGATACCCGACTACTATTAGTAAGAACCGTCATTGAAAGACTCAATTGAAAAATGATACCCGACTAATTTCTGTGTTCTTTTTTTTGTTGGGGACAGTAATGAATCAGAAAGTGGGTTGTTTTTGTTAAGTCTGTCTATATAAAAACGGTACCATTAATGAAATACTAAATTTAAAAATGATAGCTGACTAATTTGTGTTTCTTTTGACAGTAATTAATCAGAAAGTGAGTTTCTTTTTTTTTTTTTTGGTAAATCTTGTGTATATATAAAAACAAACCAACCTTTAATTCAAATACTCCATTGAAAAAATCAAACCCCATTGAATTTGCTTTTTTTTAAAGACAGTATGTAATTAATCAGGAACTGGGTTGTTTTTGTTAGTGTGTAGATATAAAAACTAATCTTATTTTGAAATAATAAATGTAACAAAAAAAAATACCCGACTAATTTTTTTTTTGGACAAGTAATTCCTAATAATTAGACACTGGGTTGTTTTTGTTTTTGTGTGTATATATATATATATAGCAAAAGTAACTGGTCACGGATGAAATCTCGTGAAAACGGTACTTTTCGCATGATCCTTCAAATGTTTTTCCCTTTTGCACCCTTAAAAGCAATTTTAGAAGGGTACCCATTTGTAATGAAATATTCAGGACATTATTACTAAACTTACAACAGTAAAGTAAGTTACAACACACTAAAAAAAGGTATCTTATCAAATTTTAAAAAACTACAACTGCTTCAAATACACACACTCTCAGATGAAACTACAGAGAAAATAGATATTCTACTATTACGAGAAAATGATGAACAAAATCAACTACTACAGCAGCTAATCAAGGCATTTCTTTCTCTTTGCTTTTAGCATAAAAAAGCCATAATCGGCAGCCATCAGGAACTCTTTCTGTGTTTTATCATAGAAAGAAGTCTCTTTGTGTTGGCTTCTATCACCACCACTGCCTCCTCCATCCAACATAACGTGAGGACTCTTTTCTGCATTTATAATGTAGAAAAATTTCTCTTTTGTTGGGTGAAGGCTGGTGAAATGGTATATTTCTAGAAATTGACCTACAAATAGTGACATCTCGAGGCGAATACCAGGGATGAGAAAATAACCTAATAATAATAATAATAATAATAATGATGATGATGATGATAATAATAATAATATATATATAATAATAATAATAATAATAATAATAATAATAATAATAATAATAATAATAATAATAATAATAATAATAATAATAATAATAATAATAATAATAATAATAATAATAATAATAATAATAATAATAATAATAATAATAATAATAATAATAATAATAATAAGAATATAGTGTGGTCCATCATGAAAAGATTAAACTGATGACAGCTCTGAATAAAGCCAAAGAAAAAATAAGGAAAAAGAAGAGCAAATTTCATATTAAAACATCTTATATCAAAAAACAAAAGTCCTAAACAGAAGAAACAATTATCACATCTAAACTGTAAGTAAAACAGATATTTAATAGAAAATTAACCTAGACATAAAAATGGGAAACATGGTGTCAACACAAAAATACAATGACTCAAATAGTGCCAAAATAAACACCAACTGTTTAAATAATATTAGTGCCACTAGAATGTATGAAAATATAGCAAAACCAAACTACAAACATGCCAACATAGAAAAATCCTTAGCTATAGCCCAAAATGGGAGATTTAAAAGAACAAATCAGAGAGACCATAATGATCTAAATCTTGGAAATACCAATAATGTTAAACCCTCAGCAGAAGCCTGGATTAAAGAAGAGATACAAAAAATTAATGCTAGTTTCAACAATACAATACCAAAAAAAAAACTGTTTAACACATTTAAAAGTTTTTTTCAACAAAGTCACTTATGATAGCAGTAACAGACAAAAACCTTATACTATATAAGTTTGCTAGGGAACTGTTATATGAAGATCTTACTAAAAATGCAATATGAAATATGATGTCATCCATTGGAGAGCATCCCAACTCCTGATATATTGCAGAAAATTATTTGATGAATATCAGTGAGAAAGGTTTCAAACTTAGATTAAGACTTTGAAAAATTATGCCCTGATAGTTGTTGATAAAAACTTGCAAACCTGCTTCACTGTCATAATTAAAAACATGTATTTTGGATATAATATTCAAGATTTTCAAATCCTAATCCAGCCATTTGGAAAAGCAATCTACATTAAGCCACTATATCTAAATGACACATCTACCACAGTATATAACAATATTTTCCATTTTAAAATCAAGTTAAATGAGAATGTTAACCCAGAAGGTATATCCAGTCAAATAGTCAATCAAGATTCCATATTAACTATCAACATAAAAGAACTAAAACCACAATGTTTCACATGCAGAGAACATGGACACATAACAATTGACTGTGATGCTAGAAAAGATATCAAAGATCAATCAAGCACAATACAGCATCAAGAAGCAAAAGTATCAAAAACCAATCAAAAACAGTACAACATCAATCAAGAACAGGGCAACATCAAGAGGCAAAAAGCTTAATGCAAACAGAAACATTACTTGATAAACAAGAAAACTGAAACCCAAAAAACACAAACCAACACCAACCTCAAAGCAAAAAGAACATGGATGAGACTCCAGCTGAAGAGTGTTTAAACTTACTAGTTGAAAAAACAAGTAGGGATCAAGAGTCAAATAAAAATGAAACAGCAGTTGAAAAAAGACAGGAGTCTGCACTAATACATGAAAGCCAAATTATTAACCAAAGCAAGGTAGAGGCTGAGAGTGAAAATTTATCTGGAAAATAACAAGCCTCATCTAATGATAATTTTGAAGACACCAAAGCAAAATGATCATGAACACTAAAAATTAAAATAACACAACCACAGAAATAACAATTAATTGCAACCTTGCCACACATTTTACAAACAAACATAGACCAAAAGCAAAGACCAGAGTGACCACTAAAAAAAACAGATGGGTCAAAAAAGTTAAAATGGAAGAGTCAAGCACAAGCAATTATAAAAAGCAGCACCAAACAATAGAAACAACAAATGAAGAATTTGAACTAGATTACAAGAATGCGTAATATTGGCCAGCAACATAAAAGAAAATCATGAACAAACATATCTACAAAACATAATCTCAATGAAAGCAAAAATGACTTTCAACATATTGGGAACAAATTGATATTATATGTGTAATAAAGGATGATTTGTAGCACATTGGCATTACTATAGTTGAAAGCCTTAGTGCTCACATAAAAGGAACCATTTGGACAATTAATCCACTGAAGGATACTAATATGCAAAACTCTTATGACATATGTACCCAAGTACATCAATCTATATAACAAAAGTAGATGAAAAAAAATTATTTTGATGTAAAATTACCTAGATTAATAAAGTGCCTTTTGAAACATAATAATAATAATAATAATAATAATAATAATAATAATAATAATAATAATAATAATAATAATAATAATAATAATAATAATAATAATAATAATAATAATAATAATAATAATAATAATAATAATAATAATAATAATAATGATGATGATGATGATGATGATGATAATAATTTCAATTCAATTTATTCTATGAAATAAAACAAAATACATAACAATTATTTAAAAACTCCAAACAAGAAAAATCTTGTGTGTAGAATTTACATGTAAAAATAACAAGTGAAATAAAAATAAAATAAAAATACAACCAAAAACTCAAATAGTACAGAACAGTTTACAAAATAAATAAATAAATAAAATAAATGCCAAAATTAATAAATACTACACAACCATTGCCATAAAAAACTTTTTGTTGCATACATAAGAAATATTAATCAAATCAATTGAACAATCATATATAAATTTATTAAATAACTTTGAACCAGAATAGATATATTGTCTTCTACTAGATTCCTTAAAAAAATTGGTCAAGGTAATTGAAATTTATTTGAAAGATGGAGTATTTAGAACATAAACTCTAGAATTCAGAAAAAGTTTAACACAAAAAGTATCAAAAATAAGTGTATATTGGTATAAGTGATTTACATCAAATAAACAAACTCAATATAAATATCTCGAACAAAAGAGGAACGAGATTGACCAAAGATAATATGCAAAGTATAATTTTGTAAAACACACAAGGAAGATAGAATATATGGAGATGTATTTCTCAAAATAATGATATTATAGGATAGCATACTCTGATAACAGGCAATGTAAATAAAAATGAGAGCTGACCTAGAAAGAAAGTTAACTAAATAATAAAACAATTTAAATAATAATAGTGATGATGAGGATGATGATGATGATGATGATGATGATGATGATGATGATAATAATAATAATAATAATAATAATAATAATAATAATAATAATAATAATAATAATAATAATAATAATAATAATAATAATAATAATAGCGGCAGTAGTACTAGTAGTAGTAACAGATGACATCTCTTACTAAAAAAACCATATTCCATCTAAATTTAAAATTTGTATCCTCTGCAAGGCTGTGGGTTTATAAAATCTTTTTGAGATATTTCTCAGCTTCCTCCATGAACATGGGGGTTTTCGTCATTGCTAAATAAAAAAAAAGTAAAATAATGAGAACCTTTACAAGCACTTACTTTAGATTCCTTTAATAGAAAAGCTATTTGGATGTGGCACATATTTACAGAGGACTATAAGAAAATCACTGAAATTGTAATGATATGATTCTATAAATACAGCAGTGAAATAATATTAAATTTTTAAATAAATATTTTTATCAATATATAATCAATCAAATTTCATATTCTATATTTTCCCATTCTTTCTGTTACCTATTTTTATTTAATTTCTGATAGGATGAAATGATGGCTAGCTAAGTCATATGATATATAGTTTGCAATCTTTTTCTTCCATTAATTCTAGCCACGAAAATAGTTAAGAAGATAGTATTCAGTCAAATTGAATGATGTAATAACAATCAACAATATCTATCTAAAATTATTCGTAATTTTTTTTCAGATAAATTTTCATTAATTACATACACACACACATATACAATTGGTTTACACACACACATATATATATACAATTGGTTTAATATTATAATAATGGTACCTTATTTAAATCTAATTAATGGTTATCAATTAAAAAAGTGACGCACAATTTTTAATTATTATCTATATCAGCACTAATAGATAGAATCTTTAAACTTATTTATAAGAATTGCTTTTGCTCTTTCTTTGTGTAATCTAAATTGTAATTAAATTTAATAGTAAGGAGATTTCTGATTATGAGAAAAAACTGTAGTAATATTAAATGATATGCTTATAGCATAACGGATGTTTTTTATTTTTTCCGAGAAATTCTTGATTTTTTTATTTATGATTTTTTTTTTGCATTCAGTATATAATTTGATAAATAATATTGCATTTTTGTTATAGATAAAGCGTTTGTGGAATTATTATATTTAAAGACATTGCATGTGTCATCAAATTTTTTATGTTTTTGAGATAATAGTTCAATATTTTGCATTTTATTACTTTGACAAAGGCATAGTTTTTATTAGGAAGTAAAAAATATTTAAACTAATTTATCTGTCTTTTGTGCACGTGATTCAAAGAGAGTATATAAAATATATTATCTTTCTTTTTTATTGTTCTAAATATAAACAAATTAGTTAATAATTCCGAAAATGCCATATATTAAAAAAAAAAAAAGAAAGTCAATATTATTTCACAAATTATAAGAGAATGCAAAAAGTTGTACATAAGCAAATCAATGTTTTTAATATAAAATATTAAATGGATAGCAGATATTCCATAACTGCGTAAAAACAAATGGCTATTCTAATAGGCATTTGTTTTATTTGAAAATGTGATATCTTAAACTTTAAATCAGTTAAGAATATTTTGAAGAAAGTTTTGATAAAAAAAAAAAAATTAAAAAGACAGTTCTTAAAATAAATTTGAAAGTTTCTTAGTAAATAGGAAAGGTGGTAATTTGAAACCTATAATTTTTAAATATATGACATTTATTTTTTGGTTATTTTTTAAGTAATAAAAAATACTTTGGTATAAAGTGATATAATACTGTTTATTTATATTTGTATTATAATTTAATTAAATGGATTATATTTTAATAGATAATTCGTTAATTTACATATATATTATTAAATATAATTTTACTTATAATTAAACACAAAACGGGAATAAATCTTATAAAAAGTAATATATTAATTAAATATAATAAAACAGGATATTTTTCTCAATGTCATAGTTTGCCACATAATATATTTTTTCTATTTGGTCCTGAAATTAGCCTCTTATAAATATTGTTATTTTTGCAGCATTATTATTTTCAAACTATAATTTTAGTATTTGTATCAAATCTTATTTTTTATATAACATTTTCCAATATAGTTTTTTTCTAATATGTAAAGAAATATGTGCAGTATATTTTTCTTTGGATTTTATTTTTCCTAAATGAAAACTACATTATTATAGATAATCATGCTTAGCCATAAATCATTATAAGCATGCCACTTCTGAGGTTTAATTTATTGTTAGTGATTATGTAGTACACTTTTATTTCAGAGTACAATGGATTTTTATATCAGGATTGACCATTATATAAAAAATAATAATAATAAAATATTTTTTAAAGAAATAACCACCATTTTTTAAAATAAAAGATATTTTTTAAGAATGCTTCATAAAATAATGACTTTATTAGAGATACATTATTCAACCTGAATTTGGTGACATTCATATTAAAAATGTACAGTAAAGAGTCTATTTGTTATGCAATATATATTATATTTTGTTTATAAAATTAAAATGCAATTACTGTACCTAGCCAATTTTCATCCAGCATCATTGCAGAATAATCACCACTATCATTTTATGACATCCAAAATAAAGAACATTTTTTATTATTCGTGACTACAAAAGCAATAAAATGTCAGTTTCATTCAATTCAATATTTGAATAAAAACATTTTAAATACATACATTAACATGTGCATTAATAATTAATTTTAAAATGTTACATTAGGTAAAATATATTCACTTAATTTAACAAATTTGTACAGACAAATACACATTTGAAAACTTTTTTTTGTCAATCTATAATTCTTTATTAAGAGTGAACTGGCGGTTGAGACAAAATATAACATATAACAAACTTGATATTCATTACTCTTTTATCTTTCCCTTGTCATTTGCTTACCTGTTTTTTTTTTTAGAAATCTTGATTTGTTCTGTTTTAAAGAAATATGAATTATAAATATTTAAAAATATATATTTATTAAAAATTGATAGGAAACAAGATTCAATAATAATAAAATATATAATAAATTGTTTTTCTCTTCACTAGTAAAATTGTAATTATAAGTATGAGACTGTTTTTTGGGTAAACAGCTCATTCTGTAGAGTTTTATAAGTAGGTGAAAAATTTTATGTGGAAATATTCCTGTGGAAAATTTTATATATATAAAAAAATAACTATTTCATTAATCTACAAATTCTGATCATTTTTATTGATGATGACAAACTATTGAAACAAATTAGAATATAGCAAGGTAAATAAAATCCATGTTTAATAACTAAACAAGCAGGTGAATAAAAAATGTCATTCAGTGCTTCTCTCTCTCTCTCTCTGTTTTTAAATTTTAAATAGTTTCATCAAGCTTGTAAAATAAAAAACTCAAAGTTAAAATATATTTTAAACTAGTTTTCAAACAGTTTATTAAACAGAGTTTGTAAAACACAGGAAAAAAATAAAATTTAAAAGTTATTAAGGAATTAAAAATCTTAAAGAATTTTGCCACATGTAAAAGCTTTAAGTCATTCATTTTCCACAATTCATTAATGCATTAACCAATGTTTTAAAATAAAAGTTAATTAATGCAGAAATAAGTAGAAAACTCAAGACTAAATTTGATATACAACTGTTATCAGATTTGTTTTAATTACAATATATATATATCGAAATGGTAATTTATTGACTGGCATCCCATTTCAACTACTATGTTCCATAATAATGTTTATCCTAAGTTTAAACTGATTGAAGTCCATGTATATCAATGTATATTAATGTATGTACACATATATTATGTGTATTTGTATATTTTAAATGCATATCTGTGCAGGCATCATTATATATGTATGAACACTTAAAAAGTGAACACTTATATATATATATAAGTATAGAGGATTTGAACTCAGATTTTCAAGCACCCTTCAACTATCCACACTATCTCATACAACTGATACACATGACCACACACATGTAGAAAAGATTTATAATCACCAATATACGTATTTCATGCTAAACCAGCACTCATCAGGTGGTCCAGATTATCATCTCTCACACATATATATAATCAATGCTCAGTTTATATTAAGATAGCAAATCTTCATACTTTAATGGACAGGCTTCAATGCACTACAACCTCCAACTTTTCAGCCATCCATATCATTGAAAATCTGATGATGAAAACTCAAATCCCATGCTGATGTTAATATTATTGCCATGCCCATGTTGACCTGAAGTTACTCTGACCCCTCATGTATAGGATAGTATTCATTAAATACATATAAGAGGGATGGACAGGATACAAGTTTGATATGTATTTAATGGATACTGTCCTATATATGAGGGGTCAGAGTGACTTCAGGTCAACATGGGCATGGCAATAATATTAGAATCAGCATGGGATTTGAGTTTTCATCATCAGATTTTCAATGATATGGATGGCTGAAAAGTTGGAGGTTGCAGTGGATTGAAGCCTGTCCATTAAAGTATGAAGATTTGCTATCTTAATATAAACTGAGCATTGATTATATATATGTGTGAGAGATGATAATCTGGACCAACTGATGAGTGCTGGTTTAGCATGAAATACATATATTGGTGATTATAAATCTTTTCTACATGTGTGTGGTCATGTGTATCAGTTGTATGAGATAGTGTGGATAGTTGAAGAGTGCTTGAAAATCTGAGTTCAAATCCTCTATACTTACAATTAAGCTCCCAGGTTTGTGAAGAGTGCCTGGTTTTCATATATATATATATATATATATATATATATATATATATATATATATATATATATATATATATATATATGCAAAAAAGCTGTAATGCAAACTGTTTATTAGCATTAAAATTAAATTATTAGTTACAAATGTTTAATTTATTAAAACAAAAATGTATAAATTTATTCATTATTTAGCTAAAACCTGGCATATAGTTTCAATTCTAGAAGTGACCAAAATACATATATAACAGAATGTTTATGAAACTTAAATCTGTTTTAAAATATTGCATATTTCTTGGAAAATATCATGCCATAGACACATGATTAAATTTGTGTGGGGACCAAGAACAGATTTAAAAATAGATCTAAAATAAAATTTAGGTCAAAGCAAAATCACTCAAGCTGCACTATTTTGTTAATCATTTAAAATTTGCTTTTGTCTTTTCTAAATTCTTAACACTGAATTTTAAAAGTAATAAAACTATGTTAAATTTAAAGATTAAAAACTTAAAACTGTAAAAAAATTAATAAGTTGGCAAGAGAGGTGTCAGAAGACTGATATATAACCCCTCCAAATTCAACACTCAAAATCCCCTTTATTTTGTATGAAGCAGTTGGTGCCAGGATCTATGCCTGATTTCAAAATGGTAATAATTGGCTAACAAACCCAGCTTTGCCATCTTCCTTCAGAAGAGTGGTAACATTCTACCTGCTGCATATCATCATCATCACCACAGAATGGAAGAAACCAGTTCTGCCAGCTGCAAAGAAGACATCAGGAGAACCTATTAATGAATACCAGTGCCAAATACCATGCTGGATACCTCAGTTAGAAGATTATTGGTAATATTTTTTCCTGATTAGTTCTTTAAAAATAAATCCTTAATTAAATTATTCTAATAAGTTTATAAAGCTAGATATTTTGTTGAATGTTCATAAATTGTAACTTATAAATAATTCCTCAATAAAATAAACTATATAATAAATTTCTAATATAACTTTAAATAATAATAACTAGAACCATCTTGCCTACTTAATGCATAATTATAATTTAATGATTTTTCTAAATCTAATAACTACAACCAGTTATTATGTATATATTTTCTAATCTGTAGTCATGCCTATTCTCTTTCATAGTATTTTGTTTATTTCATTGGTATTTTATGATATGCCATAATTCATAATGGAGATTAATAATATTAGTAATTTTAGAGAGATGATTAGAGGCTCTCCTGTAATTGATTTATGCTTCTTTTTAGCAAACATAAAGCTCCATTTTGAAACATATTTTTATACATATATGTTTAGTTAAGATATTATGCTTTAACTTATTGTTAAGGT
>JAQFVV010014763.1:0-27610 GCA_028023455.1 Epiperipatus broadwayi | reverse complement strand
GAATATAACAAGAAAAGGTTACATTTATAACTATTTTACCACATGCAGATGAATTGAAGTTAGTATAAATAAGTTGGAAATTGTAATGGGGGGGGGGGTAACAAAGACAAAGGATATGCATGTGGTTTACAAATTTGAGGTTACATTATTTTCTTTAAAATATATACATCCAATTAGTTTTGTGCACTTGTAAAGCTCTTAGTTCTGTTTTTTATTAGTCTTTTTTTTTTCCTCTATAATTTTGAGTGCTGTTGTAATATTGACAAAGTGGCTGTGTACATCTTTTGGGATACAATTTTTTTATCCCTTAAGCGAAGCTGTTCCATTTTGTTCCAGAATGTGTTTGGATGTCTTCTTGGATTATTGTTGTACATGAAGGAGCATCTTGTACACCATAGTGAAAACAATATAAAAATACTTGCTTGAATATGTGGGTAGCTACCCTTAATAAATCATTGTAAAAGGGTTTGAATGTCACAATTTCTTTGTTTGTACAATGATGGTATGGATGAACGAATATTATCAAATACAGGGCAGGTAAAAAGAAAATGTTCTTGTGTCTCAGTTTCTCTATGACACAACCACCATATGTCTTCTGTATTTATGTAATGCCTTCTATATCTACAAAAGTGTAATGTTGGCAATGCTTCAAGATTTAATTTGAGTAGAAAATCATAATATTTGGGTTCTAATGACCAGAATTTAAATTTTCGGGTTAGTTGCCTATTATTAATGTTTAAAATTGGTCTTTTAACATTTAGGGGAGAGCAAATTATCTGGTATACATCCCAATATTTAAATTTATCTTGAGGTGGTGAAAAAATAATGTTTGGAATGTTAAGAATTAGTGTAAGCAAGGTTTTCCAATATCCATTGGTTGGGGGTGGTTTATCTGTTGGGGTAATCTTGAAGAACACTTTCATGTATGGAAATAAATAAGCACATGCAGAAATGAGATTTAATGTCTTTTGAATGCTAAAAATATGTATTGAATGTAGTCCTAAACCATTTTGTATTAGAGGAGCTTGAATACGTTTTAGTGAAACCGAAACAATCTTTTTTCCCCGCAGCAACTTTCTACATAATGAGTTTATTTTACTAGTAAAAGATTTAGTGTATAGTATTATTGGAGAATAGTATGTGATTCGAGTCATAATTATTAGATTAAACAGGGATACTCTTGAATACAGCGAAAGGTAAGATTTTGAAAGTGAATCAATTATATTTTCTATTTTATTTTTAATTTTGTCTTGTACTTGTCGACGCATTTCTAGATTACTCAAATAGAAGGGGAATCCCACAAAAGAGCTGGGTTTTCCTTTAAAATGTTGTGTGTGAAATTGTCCTGTATATATTGACCATGCAGAAGATTTATCCATGTTAAACTCCAGCTTGTATTTATTAGTGTATGAATTAAGAATTTTCAATAAAGTTGGGATCTATTTTTTAGAAGTTAAAAAAATCGAGACATCATCCATGTAGGCAATACAGGAGATGTTTGCTTTTAGACCAGGTATGTATATGCCTGATAATTCTTTTTCTATCATATTCAGTAAGGGATTGATATAGAAAGTAAAAAAAAGAGCACTTAGTAGTGAACCTTGTGGAATTGAACAGTAAGGTACAAAAGAGGGGGAATTCTTACCATTAAGTGTAATATGTATTTCTCGACTTAATAGAAGATTGGTGATTAAATATATTAAGGATCTTGATATTGTTGTGTCTGCTAATGCTTCAACAAGGAGTTCAATTGGAATCATATCAAATGCTGATTTTATATCCAGTTGGATTACAACTGGACTATATTTTTTATTATTTCTGACAGAATCAATGACTGTTTTGAATAGAAAGGCTGCTTGCATTGTAGATGAGCCTTTCTTAGCAAACCGCATTTTAGATAGTATAGATATAATATAGGGTTTTATTTTGTCTTTAATGATTGACTCCAGCAGTTTGATACCCAGAGGGCTCATTGATATGGGCCTTAGATTGTTTAGTGTGATTATTTTTTATGTGTTTTGATAAATGGTACTAGTAAAATAGGGTATAATCCATGTATATGATGGATATTTTTTGTTAGAAAGTTTGCTAGATTACACAGATACTGAGCAGTAAAATTTTCTAAATGCTTGAATACAAAGCAAGGTATTCCATGCATTCCTGGGTGACTGGAGTTTGGGGTTGATGCTTATTTTTGAATAAAGTCTTTGGGAGTAAATATTATATCTTCTTCTGGCTCACCAAGAAAAAATGGTGCAGGGCTGAATTTTTTCTTCTCTTGAAGTTTGGATTTGAAATGTGTGTAGAGAGGTAGCAACATGTTGTAACCAGAAAGTATATCTTCTTGTATTTTAATTGCTGTCGGTATGCGAGTTGATGGCTTTTGTCCCAGTGCCCAGCGAATATAGTGTCTGGACCATGTGTGCGTCTGTGTCAAAAAGAGTTTTTTTTTTTAATTGCCAGGCATTCTTTAAGTTCTTCAGAGACTGATTTATAAAGTTTCTTCAGGGTAATCACATTTGAACAGCCTTGTTTATTTGTAGTACTGTTTGTGATTCTTTTGTGTGTTTCATCTACAAGAGCTAGAAGCCTTGAAGGGGCTGGAGTAGCCCTTGTTATGACATCAATTGTATATAAAATAATGTTAACAAAGGCAATCCATGTTTGCACTGGATCCATTTCAATGTCTTGAAGTTTGAAGAGATATTTATATATTTCTGAGAATAAATATTCTGGGGTTCGACATGGAAGAAGCACTCTAATTGTGTTTTCAATAGATGTTATTGATCTGTATATAAAATCATTCTTTAGTGAAACAATAATTGCAGAATGATCTGATAATGATGAGTTTTTTTATTGTTAGGCTATCATGTGATGTAACACTGGTGAGTAGAAGACCAGGTTGATTAATGATGAAAACCTGCCATTATTAAATGTTACTGAATTCTGTGGGAGATAGCCTTCTCCACTCATGAATGGTATGGCTAGTAAGTGCAACCATTTTGTGACAAACTCATTGTATGACATGTTGAAATCACCAAGTAAAATTAATGGATGTGATAAGGATGCTATTTTGGAATTTATAATTTGAATGACTTTATTAATTACTGTGTGATTTGGAGGTAAATAAACAAATGCTACAAAAAAAAAATAAACAAATGCTACATTCAATGTAACTGTTTTATCATATAATGTTATAATTAATATGTGTGCATCTATATATATTATTTTGAATGAATAGAAGGGGCAGGTTTTCATTACTACTACTCCTGTTCCTGCTGAGGGTGAAAATGATGCTTGGCAGAATGCTAAGTATCCTTGATTATTAAGATAGTTAGATGGATTAATCTGAGATTTATTATAAATTTTTGTTTCAAGTAGTCCTAGCAAATGAGGTTGTATAATTTCAAGCCATTTTATTAATTGATAGTTTTTTTCCGGTGAGTTTAATCCATGGATGTTTAATGATGCTATTTTTATATTCATTATAGTTTCACTCAATAAAAACAGAACACACCTGATGTAGTAATTAGATTATAATTTTATATAGTTTAGATAACTTTCACAAATTATGACAAAGAATTTTTATGTCTGGAGGTTCTACTTCCTCCCTCCTGTGATAATTTTTGCACACTTGTTTTTTTATTGGTGCTAAGATCTTCATCTGAAGTGTATTCAAACTCGGTATTCGTTGAACTCATATTTGCTTTTCTTATTTTTTTTATATGATCTAATGGCTGGAGCATATCATCTTCACTGAGATTAATAGGCACTGCTGCATTTTTTCTGCTTCGTTTGCTTCATGGTCTGCCTGGTTTTCGGTTGGCAGTGTCATTTATTTTCGGGTCTGTAGGTGGCAGGCAAGGCACTAGATAGTCTATAATATCTTGCGAAGTTTTGTTAAGGGGTGTTTTTGATTGTTTGTGATTTTGGCAATCACTTTTTAATATTTCTTGTTGAGATGGGCTATTTTCTTGTAACACTGGTTTATCCTCATCATTCTGTGATTGATTTTCGGGTAAAATTGATTCACTTTCATCATTTACTGATTGCTCTCTGGTGATGTTTAGATCATCTGTTACACCATCATTAATTGGATTATTTTGATAGCAAATTGTAGTTGATTCACTTATCAGTTGAGGAGTGAAATCTGTGTTATTTACTGGTGCATTTTCACATTGATGACTTGAGGTTGCTCTCATATCACAGTGTTTACATTTAAATTTTGGGCATGCATTTATAATATGCCCTTGTTGTTTGCAGTGAAAACATTGTGGTTTAAGTCCATGAATTATTAAGAGTAGCATCACTTCATGATCAGTTATAAGAGTGGGAATATCATTTGGATTTATGTTTTGATTTAATTTAACTTTAAAATGATAACTGTTTCCATAGATCGGTATCGGAGTTCCTTTTAAATATATAGGTTAAAAGGCAACAACAACTCAGAACGGTTGCATTTATTTATTGAGGTCATTTATTGTATAGTTAAAGTACGTATTTTTGATTGTGCCGGTAATAAAATTTTCTCTATATTGGTTAACTTTTACTAAAGCATATTTCCCTAACGTTTTAATTGTTTTATCAAATTTGTTTTTTTGTTCTTCACTATAGAATTCAATAGCAAGATAGCAAGGATTTGGATGATCTGCAATGCGCAATATAGAATCCCATAAATTATTTGTGCTTAATTCTTCGTATAGCAAATCCTTAGGAAATCTATACAGCGAACAATTTATATCTGTAATTGCAAGGATAACAGACCGGTCAGTAAAGAAACGTTTAAACAACATAAATAGGTCACGTGGGATGGTAGTATTAAAGTGTTCAGAAATTTTTATTAGACTTTCATTAGTCCAGATCTCTTCTTCTATTACATTAACTGGTAATGGAACAGATTCTGAAATCACATCTAGCTTCATTAGATCATTCATTATTGAACAACGAAATCTTGAAACTGGAGTTTGATTTTTTTTCACGTTCTGAGGAAAATCTCCTTTTTTAGTGGATGCTTTGATTGTGTCAGCATAAGAAATGCTTGCTGCGTTAAAGGGATCCCCATATTGGAGTAAAAAAAAGCCGCTTGCACACAAATTCCTCGTCGGAGTTTTCTTAAGTTTAAAAAACTATATATACTGAATATTGGGTTGCTTAGAGTCAATACGGTTTATTGTAAATAAAAAAATTTTTAGTTTTATTATTACTGGAAATATATAATATATCCTACCGATATCTACGATCATTAATAATAATAATAATAATAATAATAATAATAATAATAATAATAATAATAATAATAATAATAATAATAATAATAATAATAATAATAATAATAATAATAATAATAATAATAATAATAATAATAATAATAATAATAATAATAATAATATTCTTTATTGGATAAACTAATTGAGTATATCTTTTCTTTTCATTATAATTTTATTACCGTAATAAAATAATATAATATGATATAATATTTTATCTTCGTATAATGATGTAAGAAAAATGTGGTAGTATTTATAATCTGACATATAAAAGTGTGTGGCAACTAATAGCATATAATTCAATGTACTATTATAATAACTAATTTATGACCATAAGATAATGTGAAATATGATTACTTAATTAAATGAATATCAAGAAAATATTCAAATTCTTAAGATAATTCTTTATTTATCTTTGTGCAAAAATTATATGTTCGTTTCTATTATTCTGGGTGTATTGTGTGGTCTCATGCAGTAAAGTGGGAGAAATAAACAATTAGACACACAAATTTTTGATAAAACAAAAATCAACAAAATTTATTATTAACAATAAAATAAAATAAAACAAACAATTTATTTACAGTATTTACATCAGATATCCTCAATTTACACCTTTTGCCTTTTTTTATTACTTAATTATTAAACAATCTATAATTTATTTAAGTTGTCATTCTGACTTAAAAATAAAATAATGAAATAATACCATTTTATTTATCTTTTAAAATCAATCCTATGATAAAATTACATTTTATTACTTATTTTAAAATATATCATCTTTAACTATTATTTAAGCTATGCTTCTTTTAGAACATCCATAGAAACATAGTATGGAAAAACAAAATAAGTATACTAATCATGTGTATGGATTTTTTTAAAAATAAACAATTCCATTTCACAATGTAAAAATACAATACTATATAAGATATCTACTATTAATTTATTATTAAATTGTGTGTATATTATAGTTCACTGCATTGTGATTATCAAATATAATATATCCCACTTGATACCACTGTAATACTATATAATTGTAACCACTGATACATTCCCTATTATTTAATAAATATAAAATTATACCTATGCTTATTGTTTATATCATTTTACTTTATAAACATTGTATTTTAAAAATATGCAATATTTATTTCAAAACAAAATAAAGCATTTAAAAGTTATTTAACATTTTAAAGAACAACTTTGTTTTATATACTTTATTCTTGAAATTTTATTTCCAAAAACAAATCCAAAAAAAAAAAAAAAACAAACATATTTTATGATTCTTTTCCTTTTTAGGATCTATTGTATTTACAATTTCAATTTATACAAATTCTACTTCTTCTATGTAAATGAACACATCTCATTCAAACGATAGCATATCTTACACTCTAAATTATCTATTATTTCTTTTCAAATATATCATACTGAACGATGTAGTTACATTGGAAATCTAGATAGTGAACAGATGTAGGATCTAGGGAAGAAAACCAGAGTATAACTCATAGCACATGTCAAAAATATTATGGCACAGTGTATCTACAAGAACAGAGGCATGACCCAGTCTAATGTCCTCCAATAATATTACTGATGTCAAGCTATTCCTTCAGCTTTATTAAAACATCAATACTTAAAGAAAATAGACACTGTCCAAAATAAATATATCAGTTACAAGGCATTGTTAACTGTACTGATATCCACAAAGATTATAAAATATTATTCACATTCCTTCATCACATCCTATTATAACATCATCTTGGGTTCACCATGTTACTACCAAGCCACTATCTTATTATTATTTCCTAAATATTTATCACATCTTACATCAACAAAATAACAATCTTGCATATTCAAAACAATAAATAAAATTCATTTATAATTATAGCGATCTCACTGATCCACAAGAAAAGTATGCTTACATCCTTATTCTAGATTCTAAAACATGTACAAACTTGTAACATGAATCCTTGGAACATCCAATAATATAAAAGTTTTTAAAAGAATTACATAAATATTTACTATTATGTTGTGTTATATTACCTAGTATAAAACTATAATATGCATATTCCCAAAATAAATCCTAGTCTTATATTTTTTTAAAAGTGTTGTATAAAATGTGTTTACATATAATTAAACATTTATACTTTCATTCATTAAAATTTCTAGGCAATCTGAAAGAAAAAAACAAAATATACATCATAAAATATCAATATTCATTAACTATTACTAAGTGATATTATCTGGTCATCACTTTTGCAGTGTTCTTTTTTATCCACTAGATATAGCATAGCATACATAAAATACATCTATACTTTTACTTAAGTGTTCTTATTTAAACTATTAAATTATTATATTATAGGATTTTAATATTATCAATAGATTAATGTTCATGTTCCTACTCTAATTAAATAGAAAATTTACATTTAAAATAAATAGTAATAAACGAAAATCATATTTACATAACTTTCATCTGAAAACGAATATTTTATATAAGTCCAAATATTTCCATTTTTTTTCTCAAAAGTTTTTTTTTTTAAAAAATGTTCTCTTCAGGAGAATTCTACAACTTTCCTCCATTGCTATGATGACGAACAAGACAATATGTTTCCGGTGGTGGTGGGCGAAGTTTAAAATGAATAATAAAAAAATATATGACGTCTTTAAAAATCATGAAAATGAAATAAAATCATAATAAATCCGTCCTGGAAGAGTTTATAGAACAACAGTTTATGTTTCTATTGTCCAGAAATGATGATTATTAAAACCATAAATAAATCATAATATCAAAATAATAATTTGAAGCTTCTATACATAACATTCTATATTGGTATATTGATGCATTAGATTCCTTTGATTTAGCTTAATTATCCAGATAAACTTTTGCGAAATTCTTATTCATAATTCCATACTTTATTTATTAACATATTCATTTTCTTTATAGGTTTCTTCTTCAAAGAAATTTATTATTCTTTATTACCTATTCAGTGTTTGTTTCCTTATGGTTTAAATTATCAGTTTTAAAATAATTTTTCATGAATGCGTATAACCTATATTGTTCAGGTTTTTAAATAACATACGCTTTTCTGAATATTTTTTCCACGAGTCTTTCTTAAATTAATTTCTTGAAAATATTTTTAAAATGTTTCCTACAAAAAGGATATAAAATTTACTCTTATAATATGATATTTCCATAAATTTATTATAGAGCACATCTGTCCTCTTGTTTATTAATACTGGACAAGACTTATCTGGCTATATAAAAAATAATGTGTCTTTACTTTAAATCAGCAAACAGTTTTTCTAATGAGTTTCCTATATAATGTCCATAAAATTAATTTATTCATTTGAATAGTTTTCCTGTTCAATATTATTAAAACTACATTAATAAATATTATACTCATTTTTAAAGTATTATAAGTTGAATACGTTTTCCTTATTGGTATATCCATTTTATTATTGCAAAGTTAATATATTAGATTTCAATGAATACTTCTGATAATAGGACGTTAAAAAATTAGCAAGGCATATTAAATGAAGTTATTACTAATATTTATATTTTCCACTCTCTTTTGCAAAAACTTTTTAAATGTCTAATTAGCTTTGCAAATGAAATTGTATGAGAGCACTAAAAAATTGAATAAATAATAAAATTAAAACTACTATCATCTTGATAGCTTCTAATATGATTTTGCTACCTTTAATACATTTTTAATCACACTATGATACACCCTGTGCAATCCATATTTATATCCTAGAAAATACATCATTTTATTGGTTGATTCTTACTTTTGGTTTGATACCATATTTGCTTAATGTTAAAAACTTATACAATTAAATTTCAAAATAAAAAATATGACATATTAAAACTTTAAAAATATGATCTAATTATTACTTTTAGATCAATTATTATTTTACTAAATTGATTAAATATCTTTAAAACGATTTTTTAAAAACACTATTTAATAAATTATCCCACTTTTAATATTTAATTTATCTATTTTTTATTTTAACAAAATATTCAACTTTTTTTATTAACTGTACTCATTTTTATTACATTATTTAAAACATTTTATACAATAGTCAACTTAATATTTAATATTGGCCTTTATGATAGGTAATAATTCTATCCAATTCTAAAATGCAATTTTACAATATTTTGAACTTTACTAATAAATACTAGCAATCATGTGTATACAACTCTAATATACAAATCACATGACTACTATAACTAATACAGACATCCAATTTATTGTCTGGGAATAAATAATAAATTGCTACACTTGTTGTATTAAATAAAATAATACAATTATATAAAATTTGAAATAATAATTTAGAAAATATAGAACTAAATACAACTTTCACTACCATAAAGATTACTTTTAAAATATATGATATTAAATATGATTATTAAATATAATTTATAAAATAAATACATTTATTTAATTACAAGTTTTAAACTATTAAAATTTAACTTTTAAACATACTTTTAAATATTTATAGCTGTGTTATTTATTATGGCCAGCTTTTGCAACCATATGTAATAATATTTTTAGCTTTATTTAACTGTTCTTAAATGATTCATTATAATTTTAAGCACTATGTAATTTCACTTAGCTTTAAATTATACTTTAAGATATTATTAATAAAATATAATTAACACATCAAGAGAACATATTCTAAATTTAAAATTTTTAATAATTTACTGTGGTGAATCAATTTCTGACCTATAGAAAAGGGCACAATGTGTATATATATATATATATATATAATGATTTTTATGTCATAATTAACATTTTTATTTCCTTACAGATGAGTGAATCTAGGATTCGTAAGCAAGCCTTATGAAGACAGAGATATTTTTTCAGTTAAAATTTGCTTATACATATTTTTAGGTAGCTGCACTATTCAAAAAAAAAATTACCAGCAAATTATTAATCATATATGTTTCTTTATATTTTTAACTAGGGATTAAAGCAAATATAAGATATTTTAATCCATTATAACTTGTGTAAGTAATGCATTATTTGACTACACCTAATTGAGTTCTTGTTGGAAAATTGCTCTCTACCATTGAAAAATTTTATGCTTGTTTTGTGATCAATAATTATTGCATTAAAATTGAATGTTATTTATTTTTTTATTAAGATAAATTTGGATATCTATATATTACAGTTGAGATTAATAGATAATTGATAAATATATTTAAAAACTACATACTTCAATCTTTTAAAAACAATGTGGTTCATGTATTAACTAGTAATTTAATTTTCAAAAATGGGCAGACAATTGTATTTGTAGGCTTTAAAATAAATTATATAATTAGACTTTGGTTATGATAAATAAATATTAGCAAGATAAGCTTTAAAATTGTGATAAAATCTATCCAATTGATTTTTTGTTTATTATTTAAACAATTGTAGAATCAAAAGTCATTATCATTATAATATTTTTTTTTTTACTTTGTTCATTTTACAAAAATAGTACAAAAGTAAAAAAAAAATGAATATTTGTTGGAGTATTTGATTTTTGGCATGGAAAGAAAATGTCTAATTACAATAACAGATTTACATGAAGCTAGTGGATCATTACATTTTGGTATCATGCATATCCACAATAATAATTAGGTATATTCACATATTAAACTTCTCAGTCATAATTGATTACATAACTTAATCATATTAAATCTTGTAATAGCTCAAGGAAAAAAAAAAGACTTCTTCAGCTCCTGCTTTTCAGAAATTTTTAAAAAATTGGATACTGACTAATCCATTATTTTGGTATCAAAATTTGCATAGATAATTATATGTTAGATATAGTTTTTCATTATTTAATTATCTCATCTTTTTACAGATAGAATATAAATTTCTTATTCAATCAATAATATTTACTAAGGCAATAAGCCCTTAAGCATGTGCACTTGAAAATACTGAAGGTAGGGATCTCTACAGGTCTTAACCACAAGCTTACTCTTTGGAAAAAAAGAGGGAACCCAATATAAAAGAGGGAACCATTATTTACATCAACCTCCTGTCTAAATAAATAGGTGAAGCATTTAAAAATTTGTCTTCTTAATTTAAACTTAAGCTAACAATCAATCTGTAGACTGGCACCAGTCCATAATTTTTTTACTAGTGCTATTCATAAAAAATAAGCCAAATTATGTTAATCAAATTTGTATGTCTTAATCTTCATGAAGAAGTGCTTATTGAAAATCTTCTGATATTACTCTGGAATCAAAATTTAAAGAAGCTACTTTGATCAAATTTAGGATATCTGTGAGTAATGAATATTCAGTTCTTATCAAAAATGTTTTAAATATATTTTTCACAACCTATTTATGTAAGGTGTTTTCATCATTAATCTTTTAGCTTTCATCATTTTTTTTTGTTTTCATGTTCAACATATAATTTAAGATTAAACTATTATTACTTATCACAAGATAATAAATTTGACTTCATTTGATAGTTATTTTTGTTTAATCCTAAAATAAATTCTACATATTTACATTTTATTTTTGAAAATGTTAAAAAAATGAGATCATAATCAAAACAAAAATCTAAATATATCATCATTTTTAGAATGATTATTTTTCCTTTTACAAAATCAATGAAATCTTTACTATTTGTGTTTTTTTAAATATGAACAAATAATTATTTATTTCTCTTATAACTAATAAATTATGCTTTAAATGTTTAACATTTTTCAATATTTATTGCAAAATTATGATATTTTTATACTTTTTATAATTAGACTGATTGTACAGGAACCCAAGCTTGTAAATAGTTTCAGGTTATATTTGCATTGTCCACTAATATAATGTTCTATTTTTGAAAATAAGGTATTTCTGTTCAAAATAAATTATTAATAATTTATATATTAATTTAAATAAATATTGTATAAAAGGTATTTAGAATTGTAATAAATTCACATATAAATAGTTTTTGTCTAAACAATATCATAACAATGGTGATGTAAACAAAATTTTATATTACAATAGAACTTATCAAGGCAGAACTGAATTTATATGTTGGGGTATTTTCAATTTTTTTGCTATATGTCAAATTTTTTCAAACTAAAATTTTATATTAAAATGTATATAAGAAAATATGCATATTACAATATAAAGTTTGCAAAAAATCTCATTAGGTAAATATTTATTATAAAAACAATATAATAGAAAATAAAACTTTCATGAAACACCTTATTTGTTAACTTGCTGGAATGCAAAATTTATCTAGGTCATTTGCCAATCTGCAAATGAAAAAGATAGGGTAATATTGATTTAACCTATGAACTGACTGCTAAAAAATCTTGTATTTATTTGAAACATTTTAGTTAATAATATACAACAAATCGTGTAATTTTAATGTAACAAAATTTTTAAAAATTGAGATTCAAATTTATACTAGACAACTTTAAATTGTATTTCCACATTTGATTTTGACTTTGTAATTAGTGAAAACTATCTGCTTTATCTATAATCTAAAATAATATGTTAATGTATAGCAAATGAATGCACTACTTATTAATAATAAAATCAAAGACATCAAGTTAAACAAACTAAAATATATGTGTGTTTTTTTATTCATGAATAGAGGACTTTCAAAATATTATAAGTTATTTCTGCTTCTTGTGCTTTTATACATTGACTTACATATTTTCATATAATTTGCACCTACATTAATTGCATTGCATTTTGCAAGCAGTAAAATAAAATAAAATGTATGAAGTATTATAACTTATATCTTTCTTATTGCATTTCCAAATCCATATACTATTAATATCATCTATGTTTTTTTTAACATTTTACAATGCCATTTTACAACCTATGATGACAATTTTAAGAGTGAAATAAAAATTATATATATATATATATATATATATATGAGATCATTAAAATCCTCTTAGATGGAGCTTTACCAATAGCCCACTATCAAGCTTTGTTTATGTAAATGCTGAGAGAGATAGAATTCAATATCTTTTTCAAATTGTCTCCAACCTTTAAACCATGGTTTCTAGCTAGTTGACTTACGTCAGTAAAGAATAGGAAGACTAGAAACTATATCTAAACACCAACTCTGCAGCATTTATGAAACACGTTTCTTTCAGCTTGAAAGCATGAATTTTTCAGATACGTAAATATCTTCAAATCCAGTCAAACAAACTAGATAGCTATATGGGTCTGAAATCAGTTCATTTTCACCACATAGTAAAAGATTGATAGTGGGCTATTGGTAAAGATTCATCTAGTGATCATAAAATGCAAGCTATTAGCAAGTTACAAAATTTATAACTTTTGTTTATCATATATATATATATATATATATATATATATATATATATATATATATATATATATATATATATATATATATATATATATATATATATATATAATATAATAGGAAGTATTCATTAATAAATATAGAATATAAAAAAGAGTATAATATATTATAAATAAAAATATAATAAGTATATAGAGAGTTATATAAAGATATATGTGGGTATATAAATAATGATTATAAGATAGAATATATATATATATATATATATATATATATATATATAATGTAAAATTATCTGTTCATGTGTATTTCTTTTTATGTACTTGTGTTATGTTTATTATAGTTCTGAAGAAGAGTGCTGGGGCAATCGAAATTGTCATAGTGAGTTGTAAAAAAGCATTATAAAAATAATAAAGAACATAAATGATATTAAAATTTAATTTATTCATTTATATGAGCTTATAATTTTACCAGACGAGTAGTCTTCTACACAGCTTCAATATTCAAATATATATGACTGTATAATTAGTATATATTTGCATATAATTATCTAGCACATTGTATAAAATATCTTCATTATGGATTTTAAAGAAATCAATTTTTAATTAACCCTATATCTATATATCCTTCTACATTTTTAATAATTTTGTAAATATTACTCTTCTATTTTATTCTTATTTTGATTGATTTGTTTTTCATAAAATCTTATATATTTTTAATATATATTTAATTTTTATTCTATATTTAAAAGTCTTTAAAACCTTTTAATAAATTCATTTAATTTTATTACTTTAATTATTCCTGTATAGAGTTAATCATGGATTAATTAATTATAATATAATGATACATTGTTATTTTTTTCAAAATTTGTAATTTGTTTTATATAATCTTTTATCCCTGCATCTTTTAACAACATTAAATGAAACAACATTTAAATTGTATTGTACTTGTTATACTAACTTTATGTATTAATATTTTTTTAAAATTCTCATTTTAATCTTCAATATCTACATTTTGGACTTTGTGAAGTTAGAAGAAAAGAGGAAGATAAAATTATTTAAAAAGTGGACATGTACCTTACTATAAAGGCACAAATATTGGAAATACAAATGGAGTAGGATTCATTATAAATAAAAAGTGGAAGAGCCACATTGTGTAGATTGATGGTGTATCAGATAAAGTGGCAAGTTGAGTTATAAAACTTAATAGCAGATACCAAATCCAAATGTTTAGGTTTGTATCCAACAAGTTGTCATAGTGATGAAATAGTAAAAGATTTTTATCTGAATGTACAAAAGGCTTTTGATCAAGGTAAACAACATTTTAAAATTGTTATGGGATACTTTAATGCTAGAATTGATAAACAAATAAAAGATGAAATTGTTATAGGTAATTTTGGTTATGCTAATAGAAATAAATGGGGTCATAGACTTGTGGTGTTTCAAGAAAAAAACAAATTTTATATTATGAATTCTTTTTTTTTTTTTTTTGAGAAAAACAGTAAAATGAAATGGACATGGAAGCATCCAAATAAAGGTACAGCAGAAATAGATTATATTTTGAATAACAGAAACACATATTTCAAGATTGTAATGTTCATAATAAATTTAACACAGGAAGTGATCATCAATTAGTAAGATGTAAGATATGTGTTAATGCAAAACTAGAAAGACAAAAATTATTAAAAAAAAAAAACAATATTTACACTTTATATTCCTAATATTCAGAAACACTCTAATGAATTTAAATTAGAACTTAAAAATCAGTTTCAAATACTAGTAGATTTTGAGTATGATTCAGATTTGAATAAAGCTAATGAGAAAATAACTGATACACTTTTAAATACAGCAACAAAAGATAGTCTGTAGAAAAAAGCAGCAATTGACCAACAACATGTCTACTGAGACTAGAGAATTTATGAAAAAAGAAGAAAAATGAAGATATACAAAAGTGATGCATTAAAAAGAATTAAATACCTTGAATTCTGTAAAATGGTGTGGAAAAGAGTTGGAAATGATATAAGAAAGTATAAATGTGAAATAGCAAAAAAAGCTGTAGAAGTGAATAAAAGACTCAAGAGTATAAAACAACATTTTGGTATTGCTAGGGAATTTATATATACAATAAGGCAAAAAAGATGGAACTATTACTAAAAAGATAGATTATATAGTGAAATGGGTAGAAGACTTCTATCAAAAATTATATAGTAATAAAGAACAAGTACTTCCTATATCTATTATATTTTCTGAATTGCCCAGAATTTTAAATGAAGAAGTGAGACATGCAATTAAATTTATGAAGAAAGGAAAGGCTCCAGGTAATGATGGAATTATAATTGATATTAAAAAAGCAGGTGAAGAAATAAAAAAAATAGCAAAGTTATATACCAAATGTTTAAACAGTAAAGATGTTTCAGTTGATTGGAGAAATGCAGCATTAATTTTAATATTTTAAAAAGGTAATAAAGAAGATATTAAAAATTACAGACCTAATAACCTTTTATCAGTTTTATACAAAAATTTACCAAGATAATTATAACTCATCCACAGAGAACATTGGATTTCTACCAACCAAGAGAATAAGCTGGATTTAAAATTAGTTTTAGTAGAGTAATTCATATCCAGGTATTGAGAGAAGTTTTAGAAAGGACAAATGAATATGTGTTGTCATTATGCTTTGGATTTGTAGATTATGAAAAGGCATTTTATTTTATAAACATTTCTTCAGTGATTAAAGCATTTGATAATCAAGGTGTAGATCCAGGATGTCATCATATTTTAAAAAATATTTATAAAAATGCAACAGCAACAATTCGATTACATAATGATGCTAGGATAGTCAACATTGAGAAGGGTGTAAGACAGGGTGATTCCATATCTCCAAAACTTTTTACAGCAGTGCTGCATGAAGTATTTTATGGATTAAGTGGGAATCTAAAGGAGTGAAAGTAACTGGAGATTATTTAAGTCATTTAAATTTTGCAGATGGTGTAGTTGATGTTTTTTTTTTTTGCAAATAATGCTTTAGAGCTGCAGGAAATGTTGCAGAAATTATCAGATGAAAGTAATAATGTATGCCTAAAGATAAATGTTAAAAAACTAAAATAATGTGCACTGAATTTCCTCAAAATATGAAAATAAAGATTGATTATAACGAGTTAGAAGAAGTTAACAGCAACAAATATCTCGACTAGATTATTAATGCAGATGGAAAATCATAGATTTAACCTGGTTGGAGTGCATTTGATACAAATAACTTGATACTAAAAGAAAATATGTTTATGTGTTTGAAAATAAAGGTTGTTAATAAATGTGTTTTACAAGTTCTTACTTATGTATCTGAGACTTAGACATTTAATAGAAGAGCAATTCAGAGACTTCAGACCACTCAAAAAAGTATGGTGAGGTGCATGTTAGGAATAGCAAGAAAATATTTATAATGCAATATATGGATAAGAGAACAAATATATGTTATTGACTTCATTGAAAAAATTAAAAGACTGAACTGGAGTTGGACTGGACATATTGCTAGAAGAGATAATAGATGGGCATTTTGAAATCTTAAACTGGATTTCAAGAGGTTGTAAAAGACCCAGAAAGAGACCACGTATGAGATGGATGGAAGAAAAAAAAGTGTGCAGAGGTGATGTGGAAAAGAGAAGTGAAATATAAGAGAATATGGTTTGAACTTGGAGTGATCTTCATCCTGCAGTGGACTGATACTGTTTGTTGATGATGATGTTTATCTACATTTTAATTTTAAATCTATATTTACATATTTAAGTAATAAAAAAATAATTTTTAAGAAAATAATGTATTCAAATCTTAATCTGTATTTAAAGTTGTTTTAATATTTGTCATTATGATAGCTTCTTTATTTTTTTATTTCTTTTATTGCTAGCATATTTAATTATTTTTACATTTTTTTTTCAAATTTATGTCCTGTATCTAGTGGATATAAATAAATAGGCCATCTTTTACCATATTTGTACAAGGTTTATAATGTGTAAATTGAATTCTGTGCCTCACTTTAATAATTATTTCTAATGTTATTAGCTTGATATATTTTGCATTACATTTTATATACTTCATTTATACAAATTTCTATAATTAAGATATATTTATGATACTTTAAATGTTATTATTTTATTAAATTTTTTATTAAAATTATTAATAATTTAGTCATATATTTTACAATATTATCATTATAAATTTTACATTTGCTTACTTTTTTATGTAATAATATTTAAAGTAAAAAAATAAATAAAAAGAAAGTATTTGCATAATATATTCAAAAAGAAATATATTAAATTTATAAAAAATGTATAAACGAAATTCGTTAAATTGAATGTAATACTTGTCAAGATAATGATATCATAATTAATTATGTAGATTCAAACAAATAATTTAATTTATTCACGAATAACCCAATACAATATGATAACAGATCATTTATTTATTTGCATTCATTAAAAACAAGACATAAATTTGAAAAAGTGAAAAATGATTAATTTTTCTAACAATAGAAATGATAGTAAAATTAAAGAAACTTTCACAATCAAAAGAATTAAACAAACTTAAAAAAAAATTTGAATTTGAAAACATTATTTTCATAAAAATATTTCTATTAACTAAATAAATATATGCAGATTGCAAATAAAAATAAAATATGGGTTTTTTAAAATGTTCGTAAAGGGAGATAGTTTAAATGTATGAGACAATTTAAAAATTGTTTCATTTAAAGTTGTTAATATTTGGAGGGGAGTAAGATTATATAAAAAAAATTACAAATTTTCAAAAAAAAAAAATAGAAATGTACAATTATATTATAAATAATTAAATAATATGTGATCAACATGATAATGCAATAAGTAAAATGAAATAAGGCAGAAATACTAAAATCTCACTGCAAACGATATGTTTGTACATTTTATTTTTACTGACAGTTAGCTTACATATAACACATTTAGCGTTTTCACTACTTTAGCATTATTTCATCTATATTCAAGATGGTAAAAAAATTATAATAATTAAAGTAATAAAATATTTTAATGATTAAAAGCCTTACAAGTCACATAAATGTGAAATAAAAATATGCATATATTAAAAATATAAAACAGGTTATTCAAATGAAATAAGTTAAAATAATGAAATAAAAGGTTAACAATAATAAAATTATTAAAAAGTAATAAGGATGTATAGTAACTGATTTTATTAATAAATTTGTATTCTTTAAAATTTATAATATAATGTATTTCATATAAATGGTTATATAATTATATTTAAATATGTATATATAAATATGGAATGTTCATATATTTTTCAATATTGTAGCTGTGATGAAGTCTGCAGGACAGTTAAAAATGTAAGTCACTTTAAATAAATAAATTTTATTTATTACGTTGCATTCAAGTTATTAATAACTGTATGTTATTAGTATTATATAAAATATTATAAGAAAGAAACAAGAGATAGAGAATAAGGCAGTGCTTGGCAACAAAACCAAAAAAATCACAATTTACATTTGCAACATTTTGTAGCAACATTACATAAAATATTCCCTACCACTTATTTACATGAATGAATGTAAATAAGTTAAAATTCAAAATTGTTATAATTTTTATCCAATATTAACAACTACAATAGTTGGAGATTATTTTAAATTAATCTCTCTCTCTCTCTCTCTCTTTCTCTCTCTGTGTGTGTATTTATACTAGAGATCAATGTGTAAAATAAGTGAATAAAAATGTTTGATTTAGAATGTGAAAAAAAGAATAAATCTAATGTTTGATAAAATATAATATGATTCAATGATAACATAGATTTATTAAATTTCAACATTTTTTAACGTTATATATTATTTTCTGATCTATTAATGAAAAAAAAAATCTATTAAATATGGTAATTAATACATTTCACAAAGCATTTTCAAAATTGCAAAAATAAATATCAATATTGCAAAATACTTTTTTATGGAGAAGACTTTAAAGTCATTATTTATTTAACTCTATTCCATACTCAATAAGAAATTAGAAAAAAAATAACCAACATTATAAAAGAATAATGGAATATTTACTCTGATAAACTGCTTGAGCAATTTTGACATTAAGTTAAGAAAATGTATTTAAATATACTCATAGGAATTTATATAAGGTATCTAATTAAATAAAATAAATTTTAATTAGAATGAATTTATAAAAATAGTAAAGAATCATATTTATTGAATTAAAAAGTTTAAAAAATCACAATAGTAATAAATAATATTACATTAACATTGTTATGGAGCAATATTGACTGTTTTATATGCCAAATTAAGTTTTGTACTATTATTTAAAAAAGCTTCTGTAACCTGTACTTTAAACTATTTAAATTAAAAATTCAACCTTCTCTAAATTTAAATGTTTATTACATTTTTATAGTATGCTAAATAAGTAATAAGATTGCATGTTAGTATCTTGCAGATTTAATAACCAATACTTAATATTTATTATAAATTTAAATGGAATTAGCTATTTAAAAAATATATCTGTTAGATGTATTGAAATATTTAAATATATACACAGTTGGGAAAAGTAACAGTAAACAGTTTTTCATTTTCATTTACCAATTATTATCGATCCATTGCAAGATGAAAGTCTCTCAAGTTTAAGCAATTTTTTCCAAATTCCTATCATCTCTTCTCCAAAATAGATAAAATACTTTCATATTTAATCTATTCATATAACATATGGTCTATTTTTGGATATTGTTAATCTCTTAAGAACCAATTTAAGACTTTAACTGTCATCTATTATTATCACCCTATCAGTATATCCAATCTTGAAGTTTCTTAACTCTTTCTATAATGACATTGATTCTTATTAGTTCTCTCACAAATACATTTTATATTTTATCTTTTCTTCTTACTCCTCACATACATCTGTTCATAATTTATTGAGTAGTCTAAAGTTGTTGAATGTTATTTTCTTATGCGATCAGAAATAAGAACTGGTTGCACATGTGTATTAAAAACATTTGTTTTCAAACATATATTTATATTTCATTTTAATACTAAGTTATTTCTACCAAAAACACTCCATACAACTTGAAATCTATAATTAATTTTGTCATTTATGTTTTCAACTGTAATAATTATTTGAACTAATTATTTGCAAATGATCACGTCTTCTAATTCATCATTTTTTTCTTCTTCTGAGAAAATCCATTGAATAATATTTTTGTATTTATTTTTAATCCTATTTTATTACTTTTATCTTATAACTCTTACAGTATTTCCAGAATTTTTAAAGCACTACATGCAATCATATTATTTGCAAAATCTAAATGTTTAATTATATTAATATTACAATTTAATATTGCATTTTCAATATAATAATGTAAATACAAAAGTCATTTAGATTTACCATTTTCATATTTTACCAATGTACTGCTTTTAGTATTATTTCTGTTTTTTCAATCCATTTTTCCTTTTCTCCAATTCCTTATATCATTTTTCAGTTTCACATATAGCTTTTATCTAGCTCTTGTAATTATTTTAAGAATCTGTTTTAAAAAAAATAATTATTTAGTTATTTACTTTCTTAAAATAATTTGCCTATGCCAACACTGTCCCGGCTTTTACATTTTATTAATAATGCTTGAGTTTTTATTTATAAATATAGATTTTCATGTTACCTCATTATTGCTCGGAATCAACAACATTTCATACACTTCTATTTGAATTATGTTTTTTTTTTTTTTATTAACTGTGTGAATTAGGTTTGTTGATAAATGAAAAAGAACACTTGAAAAATGTTTTTTAAAAATTATCAGTATAAATTCTTAATGTCCAGACTATAAGTGCTCATCATTGCAAATGTGATTAACAATTGACTATTTGTATAGTAAATAAATATGAATGAGCAGCTTATTTAAATATCATGCATAACATAGGTCTTCTGTCATTAAGAATAAGAAAACACAATTTACTTTTTTCTCAAATACATGACTCTTATTTCTGAGTCATTATTTGGTGTTTAAAGATGTAACAATTAGGTAAGCGTATTCTAAATGCTCATGTTTATTATGTTTGCAATAATGACAGAAAACCGACAATTGTTGCTCATATTTACTGAAGGTTTTAATGTTAGACAATTAATTTCCTGGTAAATGAAAAAAAAAATGCTAAAAATTTTCTGATTATTATTTTAGGTTGCCATTCAATGATGATCATTTATTTAGATATTTAAAAATATAGATATTTTCCAAGAGAAGCAATCTTCACAAATTAAAATAAAATTGTCTAATATTTAATGAAACAATGATTTAAATAGTGAATAAAATAGTGGAAACACACATGGACTGAATTCAGCATAAATTAATGATATAAAAATAATACTGTGGAGATTAAGGATTTATTAAATAGAAAGGTAAGGTTATTTTTTTTATTTTAATAATTATAATCAAGTACAGGAAACCCTGATTTATTATACAACAAACTCCGATTGTGAAGAAGTAGAAAATCCTTACAAAAATATACAAAATGTTTTTGATTTGATACAAAATAGAAATACCAACCCACATAATATTTTTGTTACAGATAGAACCTTAAAAAACGTTATTGTGCATGTGATATAACAACACCATTTTAAAAACTTATGAATATAAATGTTTTTTTTTACAATAGGTTATATTTTTTATATATGATTATTTGAAGTATTGTTGATAACAACTGTTGAGCTACTAAATATTTTGGCTTAAGAGACTCAAATTTCTTGAGCATAATTTATAAAAATAATACAATAAAACTATTAAATCAACTGTATTAAAAAGCAATGTTAATTGTGAACAACTGGTGAAACATTAAGAGAGACTACAGCTAAAGATACAGAAACATATACAACTGTAAATATATTGTATATATATTAAAAAATAAAGATATAGAAAAGGCACACTACTATTAATCTATATATGTAGGCTCAAACTCATTAATACAACAGAAAAAAAAAAAACATTACTATATTACATTTTCAGGATCACATAAAATGTTTCAATATTTTGAGAATAATTCAAGAAGGCAAAATTGTTTAGTACATTTCACCTTCTCTAAATAAACATTTCCTATACAACAAATATAAACTAATGGATTCCTATTCCATAATATAGGCTTATCATTTTAATGTTTTTATTGAATTCTTTAAATATGGATACATCTGGTTATTTGTATGTTGATTCATTTTTAGATCTTCAGTTATGTTGATAATTTTATCATCACTACCATTGATTTTATCAACATTTAGAATCACTGTTCATAATTTATGTATCAGCAACATGGTTTGCATTTAAAAATTTGTCTCTAATAATATCCAATCATGATAATATTTATCATTATTTGTATCCCATCTTTAGAAATAAATTGTGTAAGTTTTTTTTTTTATATAGGCAAAAAAAAAAACAATAAAAATTTCCCATTTATTTGAAATATAATTGCAGATTATTAACTGACTGTATTATAAGTCATTATTTATGTTAGCTATGCTTTAATATTCAAAATTTCATATCATTCCACCCACAAATAAAAAAAACATCCATGATATTCTTTTAAATTTTAACACATTAATTTTTTCAAATTTCTAGTAGTTTACAATTGTGAATACCTGATACAGTAAAATGTGCTAAGATAATATATTTTATTAAATTATTAAATCCTGTAAGATCATATTTATCTTGTGTTACCAAGGTTTTTTATAGTTATGTTCCATTTCTTTTTGGGCCAACTCTAGACTCTAATCTTTATTAGCAAAAACCTTAGAAAATTCCAATTAGTTGACAATTCATTTATAATCAGATGATACATTTTTTTCTACACAGATTAGGCATAAAAATTTCATGGATCCATTTAAATCTCCCCTGTGCCCTTCTCTCTCCTCCCATACACTTAAAATATCTCCCAATCCTCCCCATTTTCTTTTTCTTGCTCTTCATTTTTTTATTAATATTTATTTTTTCTCTTCTCTTCTTTTGAAAATCACTTATCTACTTCTTACTTACTCCCCCGTTTATTTTTAATCCTAGTAATTTAGTATTGGAAGTTAATATTGCCACATTTTATCTTTTATTGAAATTAAACTTTTAATACAGTATTGTGATTATTTTTATTTTAATCCATAAAGAGAGCTTTAAATTTTGTGGAGCTTATTGATTAGTTTATTACTAATATTATTATTTTGTAAAAATGTATTATGAATTGACAATTAGCAATATGAGTATTATTTCTGTTTTTTATATGTTATGATATTTAAAGAAATAATTTATCATTAAAAAGTGATACATTTTTTGTTTCACTTTCTTACATTAAGGAAATAAATAATTAATGGAGAATTGTTTGTTTTATATGTCATATACATTTTAAAATATATACATATTATATGCATTAATGTTCAAAGTTTAATTGATTGAATAACAATCAAATTTTTACATTAAAGCTTGGAGTAAGAAATTGTAATCCGATATATCATTGTGATATCATTTTGGCAGATCAAAATATATTTAACCAAAGGAAAATGCCAAATTCACATAACTATAAATAATTACATAATAACCATTGAAATATTGTGTAATATGAGTTCAGAATATTTGTTAGAGTTGCAGTATTCAATATTTTTAAAATAAAGTTATATATATATATATATATATAAAAATATAATTAAATAATATTTAATAAACAATCAAACATAAATCCCAAATTACTAACCTCCTCAACTCTATAATTCAAAACTAAAACTCATCAATTCAAATTCCACAATCTCATTTAATGTTATTCGAAAATTTTTATTCTGTTTAAAAATTCTCTTTAATTTTCTTTTATATGTTTCTCTCTTCATGAAGAATTTTCACATTTTCAAATTAAATTTAAATTTATGTTTAATGTTTTCATGATCAAAAAACTGAAGAAATATTAAACACCATTATTTTTATTTTTTTAACTTATATAACAATTTTCCTTCAACTTTCTCAATTCCTAGACACCTATAATACAACACAAAAAATTTGAAAATTACTTTTTGTTGATAGGTATGACATCCTTAGAATTATTAACTAATTTTTATTATAAAACATAACATTCTTATAACAACACATTATTAATAATTCTAGGATCACCTATCAACAAAATAATGTCATATATCAAATTTTTGTATTTATGATCATATATAGGTGAATCTAGTCATTGAAAAAGAACATATTGTTATAACGTGAAAATAAAAATAATTGATTTAATATTTCAGTTTTCTTTGATCAGAAAAAATTAAACATAATTTAAATTTAATTTTAAAATGAAATTTTCAGAAAAGAAAAATTAAAGAATTTTATAAACAATAAAACACATTTGATATCCAACCATTAAAATCGAGATAATTTGAATTCTTTTTCTTTTAGTTTTTTGAGCGAAACTTGTTAAAGTTGTTTTGTTTAAAACTATTTTTCAATTAAATACAATTTTTTTTATTAACAGAATTTTTATTTATTTTATATATATATATATATAAAAAAAAAAAAAATATATATATATATATATATATATATATATATATATATATATATATCAACACGTGATAATAAAAATATTACACAGACATCCTTTTAGCACATGATATTACATGTATAGGAATCATATATGTCAAATATATAGGAAGAGGTACTGCCATATATTTTGGGTAATATAATTTCATTGTTTATTAATTGCTCGTTTTTTTTATCCATAAATCATTTATATGTCATTAAAGTTTGTGGTCAATCGTAAATAATGAACATTTAAAAATTAAAGTACTTAAATGACAAGAGAGAAAAAAATATAATTTATAAAATATAGATTCACCACCGATATGTTACATTTATTAATTTTATTTAACAATTTTGCATAATAGTAATACTATTTATTAAAAACATAATAAAATATAGCACCAGATTTCAGTTTCATTCTTATCAAAATAATTTATGATGTTCACAAATTGATACTATATCTAATTAAACCATAAAGGTTTGTAAAGAAATGATATCTAATGAAGAATCACATATGTATTTTTAGTTTAAATGATTTAATATTTATTCATAAATATTATTTCCAAAGAAAGGTAAATAATATTTATTGAGGCTGTAACCTCAATAATATGCATGTAAAATGCGATAGTAGGGCCCTCTATAGGAGTTTAACCACAAGCTTACGCTATGGAAGAAAAAAGAGGAACTTTCTTTACTTCAACCTACTTTCTATTTAAATAGGTGAAGCTGAAGCGGTTAGATCTGCGAGCATGAAGCTATTCAATACGTCAAAAAAGGTGAAATAAAAATAAGTTAGATATAATTTCAAATTAATTGTTTCTAAAAGTAAGTAAAAACATGTAATACTACTATTGATTATATATATATATATATATATATATATATATATATATATATATATATATATATATATATATATATATATATATATATATATATATATATATATATCATTTGATTTTTAAAATAATTCATTTTATATATTCATTTCAAAGAGTATAATCAATAATGCAAATCTAAGTTCAAACTAAATATATCAACTATTATGTTTTTCATATATTTATTTTCTATGTTTAAAATTTCAGAATCATTCATTTTTTTTGCTATTTTTAAATATGAAATTAAGTGTATGGTATGCAATTTACATGTATGAGTTGACATTTAATAAGACTAATAATGATAAATGAGAATATGGTAATGATACATGACATTTACTCAAGTTTATGCTTGAATGTACAAGATGTGACTAATCAATTATGAAAGCAAACATTTTAATTAAATAATACATCGAATTACCCAATTGTTTTCTTAAAATAATTAAAAGCATAATATACAATAGATAACAAATATCAAAAGTGCATTATAAGTAGCTTAAATTTTTCCTACCTCAAATAACAATGTATCATGAAAACTTATATATTTTATCTCATGTGCAGCTAATAAAACACAACTTCAACTTCCAAAATACTACTGCATACAAATTGATATACGAGTAGAAAACATCTTCAGAAAATTAAGGATATTAACTAGGAAGAAATTTTTATCTTTACAAATTCAAAATTTAAAATACAAACTAGGAGTGAATATATCGAAAAATAACAAAGCAAACATTTATGTTTTATTTATATTTCAAATATACAAAATTTATAAAAGACTTATATTACGTGCATACTTTCAATTAAAATAGCAAGTAAAGACAAAACATAAAGTATACTAATTTATCAATGGAACACAACTATTTTTTAATGATTTTCATGCCATCAAACACATAATAAGCATATACAAGTTTTAGGTACATATATGCATAAATTCAACAATTATTTTCCAAAATATTGTCAATAAGATTTAGAAACAAATTCAAATATGTCTCACAGTAAGGCCTACCAACTTATTCTCACATATTTGAAAATACTTGGTTTTATTACAGTTGAAATTCCCTACACAAAAAAAAAAACAACTGCTATCAATAACTTATAATTGTGCACATGGTCTATATAATTGTTAAATCCATAGAATGTTTGAGCAGTGTAAAAAATTATTTGATCCAAAAATATTTACAATACTATGAACACAATAAAGACATTTGCTTTGATGAAATACAAAAACTTAATGAATTAAGACAAGACAATATCAATAATTCTAAAAATCAAGAAACTACATTGATATAGAATTTTAGCATTAGAGGGGTTTTTTTTCAGATAGAGAAGAGAAACATAAATAGATTTTGCTTCTGTTTTTCTCATGTACGTGTAACTTATATGTTGAATACAGTTCCTCCACTTCAAATCAAAACATTTTTTTCTAATATTGTTCTTTAAAATACTAGGCAATGTTTTACTTCTCTTCCGATCTCCCCCCCGCTCGAGATATAAACTTTATTTATTTCAATACTTTTAATCTTAGCGAGTTAGCTATAATTATATTGATATGATAAAACCTGAGAACTCTTCTCATTTTGGAAATTTTCATTATATATATATATATATATATATACATATAAATATATATATATATATATATATATATATATATA